>JAKVQF020000922.1:0-82129 GCA_023091115.2 Trypanosomatidae sp. Fi-14 | reverse complement strand
GCTGAGTGAGTGTGCGTGCGTGCGTGGGACGCGTATTGATGCTCGCGTTTGTGTGGCTACTGCGTCACTACGCGCATGCTGTGACGCTGCCGTTTGTTGTGCTTGTGTGTGTTTTTGTAAGTACGTCTATATACATGTTTTTTTCTCACGAACGTTTATGAAACGAGTGTGTATGTGTGTGTCCACGTGTGCGCCTGTGCGCTTGCCTTCAATGTTGTGCATTGACTTTTACACGGTAATATGACGAGAGTGATAGTGGCATTGGCACATAGAAGGAATCTAACACACACACATACACACACACACACACAGTGAGAGAGAAAGAGAAAGAGTGAGAAGGATAGCGCGATTCCCAGCGACACAGACACATATTGGCAGAGCATACCTTCACGTGCGCGTCATGTCTGCCACAGTGAATCTCACAGGCCTGGCCCTGCATGGCCACATGAAGAGTGTGTCGATGCTGCAGTTTAATCGTGATGGCGATTTGCTTTTCTCCTCGTCACGGGACACGAATTGCAACGCGTGTTGCTGGTACGCAAAGACAGGTCGCATGCTCGGCTCCTATAGCAGCGTGGGCGGCGACTCGAAACGGACCTACGACTTTGCCATGGTTGCCCTCGACGTGAACCGCTGCTCAACGTTGCTCGCGACTGCCAGCGCTGGCGAGGAGACGCTGTTGTGGAGTGTCGAGACGGGTGCGCTCCTCGGGACAATACACCGCAGCTTGTCATCAGGTGCAAGTGTCGGCTTCTCGCACGACGACCGCCTTCTCATGCTCGCGACCAAGGGTCGTGGCGGCACCAAGTCGGCTGTGCAACTGTACAATTTGCCGTTTGCGGTGCCCCCGCCCGGCGAGGACATTGCCCCGGTCAAGACAACGTTTAACGCAACGCTGACGCACGAGATGCAGAATGCGGAGATGATCACGTGGGCCGCGTGGGGACCGACGAATGACACCATTTACTACGCAGAAGGTGGCTACATGCACATTCTCGACGTGGAGACGAACAAGGTGACGCGCTCGCGTGAGGTGCACGGTGAGGAGGCGCTCATCAACCGCTTCCGCTTCGCCAACGACTACCTGACACTGGCGACGGCGTCGAATGATTGCACCTCATGTCTGCTTGACTACCGTGACTTGGCCACAATGCAAGTGTACAAGAGTGATGTACCGGTCAATGACGTGTCCATCAGCCCGCGCTCCGACCACGTCATTCTCGGTGGCGGCATTGAGGCAGCTGCCGTGACGACGCAAGGTGGACAGTCCATCTTCGAGGTGAAGTTCTATCATAAGGTGCACGGCACACAGCTCGGTCAGCTGCGCTGCCACTTTGGTACCATTACGGCGCTAACTTTTCATCCCGACGGGCACGGCTTCGCGAGTGCAAGTCACGATGGCATCATCAAGCTGTACCGCTTTGACGAAAACTACGAAAGTGCACCAGGCACAGTCCCTGTGTGGTCGCTGCGCGAGTCGGTCGCTGAGACGGACCGTGTAAAAGCCTAACACACACACTTACACACACACACGCGCGGCCAGCAACGAACGTGTATATGAATGTATGTGTGTGTGTGCGCGAATGTGTGTGTGATATCATGATTACGCGTGTCTGTGCGCACGCAAAGAGGCAAAGGCTTTGTGTGCACGTGTGCATGTGTGCAGGCTAAACTAAAACTGTCAGTGCACACATGTGCAGAGTAAGACGTCGGAATCTAACAGCTAATGCAGTGTGTATGTACGTATATGTACAAACATATATATATATATATATTTATATATGTGTGTGTATGTATGTATGTTTTTGTCAGTGTATGTGTTTGTGTTGTTTATTGTGTCACGCACCGCTATTGTGAATGTTTCTGTACTCGCACACACACACACACACAAGAACATGCAGTGCGTGGCGCGTGGTTGTGGGCGTGTGCGATGTGCGATGGCGACACCCGCGGTGTGGTGCTGCGCGCGTGCGCAGTTGTCCACGTTATCGTCGTCGTCACTTCCATCTTCTGCGAGCAGCGATGCAGAGGCGCAACAAGAGCAGCACAACACACAAACGCGCACACAGATGCATGACGTGGGCGCTGAAGAGGAGTGGCGGCGTGCCATGGCGACCAAATACGGCGCCAGCACCCATGCACTCTGCCGCGCCGTGTACCGCGACTTGTGCGACGAAATGCGTCACGAAGCGTGTACGCGACCGCCGCCCCCGTTGCCGCCTGACGTGCTGCCGCTGATATCACGCTGTCGTTCTGCGCTGCTGTCGTCGTCGTCGTCGTCGGCAGCCACGCTGCCGTCAGCACCACACGCAAAGACGACGACAGACGCCGGCGCAGATGCGGCAGGAAAGGACAGTTGCCGCACAAACAAAAACAGTAAAGACGACAGCAACGGCAGCAGCAGCAACACGGCAACAGCGGCGCCGCCGCCGCCGTCGTCGTCGTCGTCACCGACGGCAGCACCACCATCGCGACCACCGTCGCAGCCACACATGGGTGACGGTTCGTGGTCGGTGCGTTACCGTCGTGAGAACAACGTCATGGTCATCACACGTGACGCAGTCGCCCACACTGGTCAAAGTCGTGTTGTGGCTTACGCACCTGTGGTCATCACAGACCCGCCGACGATGAATGTACAGCTCACACATGCCAATTACTTCACAATGGAGGTGATGCTCGAGCGCAACGACGTTGTGCTGCACTACTCGCTCGTCTACGTGAGCAGCGCAATGCACATACTCAACGTGCGCGTGTATGACAAGGCTCAGCTGCGCGATGCCGCGCGAGTCGACCAGGACAACACCACGACGACAAGGAACGCTGCAGGCGCAGACACGGCCGCCGCCGCCGCCGACGTGACTGGCCCGCTTGCGTGCACCAGCGATGCCGCGTGGGTGCGCAACGAGCTCCTCTACGATGGGCCGAGTGTACTGCACCTCGAGCATGACGTGTTCAGCGAGTTGTGTGACGTGCTGCACGACCACGGCATCACGACGGGGTGGTGTGCCTGGGTAAACGCGTGGGTGTTCTACGTTGAACATGTCCTGCAGTTGCGCTGGTCGCTTGATCTGCTGGCGCTTGTCCTGCCCCGCGCAGAGCGCGGCCCCGAGGACGATTTTCTGCTCCCACGCGAACGCGACGAGCTCAGCAAGCCTGTGGGTGAGTGGCTCACTGCACACTACCTGTGATGTTCATGTGTGTGTGTGTATGTGTATGTATGTGTATGTGTGTTTGCATTGTAGGCTCGTCTATCGTTGTATGTACATATACACACATATATGTCATGGTTGCCGGTGTGTGTGTGTATGTGTGCGTGATTGTGTGTGTGCTTACTGCTGTATTTTTCTTCTTCTTTTTTTGCATGCTCACTCGTTCACATTGTGCGCCGTGTTGCTGGCGCACTTGCAGCAATGACGATGCGCAGTGACGCGAGCATCGTGCTCGCCATCAGCGTCGAGGACGACGCTGCCGCGCGTGTACTGACGCGCGCGCTGGCGGATGAGCAATGCGAGCTGCGTTATTGTAACGCACGCGGTGCGTTTGTCGAAGTGCACCCCACCGTCGTCGCGGCAGATGCGTGCGCAGTGACAGCGAGACGCAGCAGCAGCAGCAGTAGCGGCAACAGAGTAGATGCGAATGATGACGACACTGTCGAAGCCGCAGCAACGGCGCAGACAGCTGCACGTGTATACCCTGTCCTCTATGGCTGGCTTGAAAAGTGCGACGCGAGTAGTTGTGTGCAGCTTCTTTGCTCCACTGACGCGAACAGTCACTACCACCACCACCACCACAACCACACACAAGCAAGCAACAGCAATAGCAACAGCAGCAATCATGGTATTGCGAGCAATGCACAGGTCATGACGGAGCACTACCGCGTCTGCGATGAGGTTGGCTTTGTGCTGCACGTGTGGAGTAGACGAGACCACCAGCTCGCCCTCTTGTCTGATGACATATCACTCACACCACTGCCACGAGCAGCCGCGAGGACAAGAGTACAAACGACCACAGCAGCGCGTTACCACGATCAGCATTGTCTGCCGCCGCCGCCGCCGTCGCAGCAGCTGCAGCCGCTCACAGCATGTGCGGACAACAACAACAACAGCAACAGCAAGTATAGTGCAGCAATGGCAGCGGCATTGCGCGTGACGCCTGCGCACATGGACGAACTGCAACGACGCAACGATGCGGTGGTGGTGGGCGATGCGTTTGACACGCTTGCGCTATATGGACGTGCTCTTCACGTCAGCGCGGGTGCGCGCGAGGTTGTCAGCGCGAGTGCGTCAGGCGATACGGAGTATCTGGAGTTTGTTGCACACACAGCGTAGTGTGTGTGTGTGTGTGTGTGTGTCACACATACATTCTTTCTTGTCGTCTCTGTCTCTGTCTGTGTATCTATCTGTGTGTATAGCAATGCTCACGTGCTTGTCTGTTTGCGTTGCATACACACACGTGTCGGCTATGCACGCGTAGCGTGCTGTGTGTTGTGTGTGTGTGTGTGTGCAAGTATGACATGTCATCGACATCCTTGTCACCACCACCACCACCGCCGCTGTCAGGCTACCATGATGCGCTGCTGCTTGCCGCGTTTGTGCGCACATATTTGTGCGTCGATGACGTGCAAACAGCATGCAATGGCCAACGCGGCAACGCCACAGACGCGAACGATGACGGTGCATGCGCGAAGGACGACGTTGTCGACAGTTACGTGTACGTGTCGCGTGCCGCACCACCGCCACCGCCACCGTCGCGTTGTGTTGCGACGACGCCGACGGCGACGTCCATGTCGCTCGCCCTGTTGCACAAACAGCAGCAGCGTTGTCGTCGTCGACCACTGACGTTGCGTGTGCTGCAACAGCGTCAGTGGCGTGTGTTGTTCGCACGACTCAGCTGTGATGCGCTGATGTATGTGTGCACGCATTGCGTCGTTGTTGTGCGCGCGTGTGTGGGTGGTCGCGTTTGTGGTGCGTTACAGGTGCTCGGGCCGCCGCTGCGGTCACGCGTTGTACACATCACACCACGATATGCAGTGGCTGACACAGCAACAGCAGCAGCAGCAGCAGCAGCTGTAGCTGTTCCGTGCGATGAACACAAGCCACACGACGATGATGTTGACAAGCGCACACGCATCATCGTCACTGCTGCTGCTGCTGCGACGTCGCCATCGTTGTCGTGGGCCTTGTGTCAACGAGGACACGGCGACGTTCACTCACACCACCGCCACAACACCGCATCCGCGTCCTCGTTGACGAGAGCAGCCGCCGCCGCCGACGAGCATGAGGGCGTGACGGCAGCAATTAGAGACACGGACACAATGAGGCGGACAGACGCATTGTCGCTGTCACCAATATGCGTGGACATTGGCAGTGCAGCGACGACACTTCTGCAACAACGACGACGACGATGGCAACAACAGCAACAACGGCAGCAACAATGCACACGGCCGTCGTCGCTGTCGCGTGTTGCTCGCAAGCGGTCACGCACTGACGATGACGACGATGACAGTGACGACACGGATGTCGCCATGGACAGTGCACTGCTCGACGCCGCCGACGTGCACTCGCACGCACCCATGCCGTCGTCAACAACAACAACGTCGTCGCCGTCGCCCCCGCAACCACCGCGTGTGCACACATTATCATCTGTAGCAACAGCAGCAGCAGCAGCGGCAGCGGCAACAACGCATCGGCTAACAGCAGCAACAACAACAACAGCAACGGACGACAAGAGCAACACGGACAGCACGACATCGTCGAGCGTGGTGCGTGCACATGTGCGTCATGTCGTCACATCACTGCGTACACAGCTGCGCGGGACGATGGTGCACAACTGTGCCCAGCGTCACCTGCGCTTCTACTATGACCGTCTACGCAACGGCGGCACACAACAACAACAGCAACAGCAGCAACGTCGTGAGCAGTACACGGACAGTGTGCGATGGTGGTGCGTCCCCGCCGATGTCGTCGTCGACTATGTCGGTGATGTGCTGTCACGATTGACGTACACGTCAACGTCAGCGTCTACCCGCTGTCGTGGTGCTCCGTCTTGTCATGCGCAGAGCAGCGTTTGTCACCACGCCACACAAGGCGAGCGTGCGGTGCAAGAACGACAACGACGACGACGGCGACGTGCGACGGCAGCAGCAACAAAAGCAACAACAACAACAAAGACGACGACAGCGACGCACACACAACGCTTCTGGGGCGTAGACGCCGCTGCCGCCAACGGCAATGTGAGGGCCGTGTGTGCGGTGTTGCGTGCGTGGCTGTGTCATCGCCCACTGACGACAACAACAAGAAGCAGAAGAAGAGCAACAACACAGACAGCAGCAGCAGCAGCGCGGCCGAGGGCGGCAAAGGTGGGTGACGATGTGCACGCGATGTCGCCGGCGACGACGACGTTTGCACTGACGCGTTGGCTGTGGGGGGTGCGCGTGGGTCGCGTGCCGTGGCTGACGGGTTGCTACACGCGTACACGGCCGCCGCCGCCGCGCCACGGCGGCGCCACGGCGACAACAAGCGCAACCGCCGCACGTGTGCGCCGCTCGCTGTTGCAGCAACGTCTGTACATGCACGTCATCTCGTTGTTTGTGCAGCGCTTGCTGCCGTCGTTGCTGCGCCGTGCCTTTCACATCACACGCACAGCACACGGTGGTGTACACGACGTTGTGTTTGTTGCGCATGGTGTGTGGCGGCGTCTCGTGCAGCGTGCGCTGACGCGAATGTTAACGTGTCCGCTGTCTGCAGGACGGTGTACGAGGACTGTGACGACGACGACGGCAGCAGCTTGCTACGCGAGGGTGTACGACGTGGCATGCAACAACGGCAACAGCAATAGCATCAGCAACAAGGACAACGAGGACAACAGCGATGACGACAACGCTGGCGAGTGCGAGTGTGCGTATTGCGTGCGTGTCGCTCGTCGTGTACAGCACCCCGCCGTCTCCTCCTCGCCGCCGCCGTATCTGTGTTTGTACGCACACGTGCGACTGCTGCCGGACCGACACAAGCTACGACCGATTGCCACGATGCGTAGTGCGCCACCGCACACACTGGCACGACTCGCACGTGGTCACGGCGCGCGCACGCGTCGTGCCCCGCTGCTGTTGCAACAACAACAATACGATACATTGCTCGACAAGGACGACGGCAGCTACAACAACGATAATAACAACAGCAACAGCAGCAACAAGCACACGGCGGTGTGTTGTGCGACAAGATCATCGCCATCGTCGTCGCCGACACGACCAGAGCATCTGCTGCGCGTGGCACTGCTGTGTCTGTCATGTGAACTGCACGCACAGCGTCTGCGGTGTGGTGTGGCTAAGCTAATCAATGCTACACACACCGACGAGTATGCCGCGGTGCGTAGCTTTGTGGAAAGTGTACGACGGCAACAACAAGAACGACAACAACGGCAACATCAAGAAGAAGAAGAAGAGTGGAGGACAAGCAGCAACACGGCTGCAACAATGACAGCAACAGCGACACCCGCTGCGCAAGCGTGTATGGTGACGTTGTTGCGTTGTGATGCGGCACGTTGCTATGACACACTACCACAAGACGTCGTCTTGCGCGCCGTTGACGCACTCGTGTCGCACACGTCCTATTGCACAGTTGCACTGACGCTGTGGCGGTGTGTGCCAACAACAACAACAACAGCAACACAACAACAACGACAGTCAAGGCAGCGACAACACGGGTGCGATCGCCTTGACAACAACAACAACAACAACAACAACAACAACAATAATAATGATGATGATGCGGATGGCGACGGTGTGTGTGTGTGGCAGCGGCGACGTTGCACTCTTGTCGTGCCGTGGACGAGCAGCAGCAGCAGCAACAACGGCGACGGCGACGACGACAACGACGATGAGTTGGCGCAGCTGCTACTGCACATACCCGCGAACTGCGCGGTGGCGTGTGAAGAGGCAACAGTGTCACGCAGCGCGTGTCCCTACATGGGCGCAACAACAACAACGTCACCGTCGTCGTCACCCTCGGCGTCGTCGTTGTGCGCCCACGCGGCGTCGCGTGTTGTGTGTGGCGCCGCGGTGCGCGCCGTGTTGCGCGAACACGTTCACGCACACCTCGTCTACGCACACGACCGTGTCTACCGTCAGCACCGCGGCCTGGTGCAAGGCTCGGCCGTCGCCATGCTGCTGTGTGAGGTGCTGCTGCACGCCGTGGACGTGGCGCTGTGCGGTGTTCTGGTCCAGCACGACGCACTGTCGCTGCTGCTGCGACGCGTCGATGACGTGCTGGTGGCGACGACGTCGCGTGTGGCGGCGGCGCAGTGCCTGGCCGCGATGCGTTGTGGTTGGCCGAGTGTCGGCTACGTCTGTCAGCACAGCAAGCTGCACTGTTGCTGCAGCTACGAGGACGAGAAGAAGAGCAGCAGCAGCAGCAGCAGCGACGACAAGGTTGTCGATGAGCTCGCCATGCGAACACGCAGCGTCGTGTGGTGTGGTGTGCGCATTGATGCACACACGTGCGACGTGTCTGTCGACTGGTCACGCGCAGCCACACGTGCGGCTGCACTGAGTCGCGTGCAGGTGTGTCGTCGTCGTCGTAGTAGTAACGGTGCTGCCTCGGCCGCGTTCTTCTTGTCGTCACCGTCGTCGTCGTCGTGTGCTCGCGCGACAATGACGACGGCGTGTCTGTACTCACGGCAGCTCATGACACTGCTGTGTACACGTCTCGCGCCGACGGTGCTGTGTGCGCGCGTCAACAGCGCCGCGCGTGTCGCGCAAACGCTGTACGAGGCCGCGTTGCTGTGGTGTCGTGGCTGGTTGCGCAGTGTCGCGTGTGATGTGTTGCCGTACACGCGACCGTGCGCAGCCCAGCTGTTACACGTGCCCGTGTCGTGTGCAGCACGTCGTTTGTTCCTGCATGTACGACGACAACACGATGTGCACCTCGTGCCGGCACAGTCGTCGTGTGTGGTGACGTCGCTGGCAGATGTGTCGGCGTGTGTGTGGGTGGCGATGCACCGAACGTTGCAAGCGCAGCTGCGGCGTCGCGTCGCGGTGGCGAGGTGGCGAGCGCGTGTGCATGCGGCGCGTCGCGCACACGCGCGTCAGCACAGCAGCACAACATCACAAACGCAGCAGCAACAACAAGAGGAGCAGCAGCAGCAGCAGCGGCGACGACGCGATGCACGTCGCACCTGCGGACGTGATGAGCGTAGTTTATGGCGCACGCTCGCCTATCTGACAGAACGCCGCGTTGCTGCACTGCAGCAACAGCAGCAACAACAACACGATGACAACAACAACAACAACAGCAGCAGCAATGTCAGTGATGGCAAGGCGACGGCTGCGATGCTGTCACTACTCTTGCGTGAGGACGATGACGCGGTGTCGTCGCGTGCGTTGCGCGCACTCGCGCAGCAGCTGTCACGTTAGCGTAGCGTGTACGTACATATGAGTCTATGCATGTAGCCGTGTGTATGTGTCTGTGTTGCGCTTACGTACACACCAGTGCATTCGTTGTGTTTGTTCTTGTTGTGAAAAGAGAGAGAGATAGGCGCACGTGAGCTGTTGCATATACTCGTATACATATACATATACATACAAATATATATGTATGCATAAACAAACACACACAGACACAAACGTACATAAAACATACTCACAAAAGCGCAGGTTACCTTGTCACGCGGTCCGCGTGCGCACGCCCGAGTAGGCGTGTGTGCGTACGCGTGTAAACACACACACACACGCACACACACACACACACACACACACACACACACACACACACACACACGCACACACACACGATCGCTCTTGTGGTGTTGCTGTGTGTTTGTACGTACACATTTATGTGTGTGCACGTAGTTGCCGATGTTAACACGGGCAAGCAACACGTATGACGCGGCACGACGCGGTGCTGCGCCAACGGCACGCAGCATTGCCGCACTCGCTGCACGTGCGGTGAGGCAATGCACGTTGCCGGCAACAACGGCGTCGTCGTCGTCGTCACGACCCACCGCGCAGTCGACGGCTACGCGCACACGCAACAACCGCACAACAGCGACGATGACTGCTGCTGCGCGCAGCGGCAGAAGCAGCAGCAGTAGCGGCGGCGGCGGCGGCAGCAGCAGCAAGAGCAGAAGTGCAGAGGGTGTGTGTAATGGCAAGGGTGACGCTCGTGGCGTGCACGGCGACGACGATGGCGCCGCCACGATGACGACGACAACGCCGTCGTGCACGGATGTGATGCTGTCACCAGCACCACAACAACTGCCAACAAGATTGACGTCATCGCACACGTACGACGCTAAGCGTGACGACAACGGCGGCGAACGAGGACAACAACAGCAGCAACAGCGGCAGCAGGTGCACATCATGCGACGTGGCGGTAGTAGCGGCAACATGGACAAGGACGACATGCATGGCGACGGCGGCGACGGCAGCGGCAGCATAGCGCTGCTGTCACCACAGCCGCACGCACACCTGACCTCCTCGCACTCGTCCTCGACGGCGGCGCTGTCGCTGACGCAGACACCGCAAGACGTCGCATTGCATCCACTGACAACGACAACGACAGAAACAACTGCCGCAGCAGCGACAATGGCCACTGCGGCAGCGGCGACGGCGGCAACAAGCGATGACGCAACGCACAACAAGAGCAGCAACAACAACGACAACACCAGCGACAACAACGCGACGGCGACGACAACGGACGCGACGGTGGCGTGGGACGCACACAACACGGCGGCTCTGCTGCCGTTTGCGTCCGTCGCCCTCACACATACACACGACAAGGACGACGATGACAACAACGAAAAGAAGACGTCAGCCGCTGCTGCTGCGGCAACAACAACAACGGCAGCAGTCCACGCCGCGTCCTCGCGACCGCCGTCGACGCGCCCGAGCGTTGTGCGAGTTGATCGTCGTGTCAGTGCCCTCGGTACGACGTTCTGCAACACATCGTCATCGACCATGGCGTCGTCTGCTGCTGCCGCTGCTGCTGCTGCCGCTGCTGCTGCCGCTGCAGCTGCATCGTCGTCGATGCCGACGCAGTGCACACCGCTGACAGCGACGACTGCCGCAGCTGTACAGACGACATTCGCCGACAGCGCAGCCGACGTGGCCGACGCCGCTGCGAAGGGGCTGGCGACGAGAGCGGCCGCGCAGGAGCCGATGCTGTCTCCTGACGAGGCGCGGCTCGCACGCATACGCGCACGCCGTCACGCCGCGGCGCAGCTGCTCACGCGACCGCTACTCGAGTCGCTGACGCTGATGTCGATGCGTTGCCCGTCGACACACACCTCGCTTGGCGGTGCGGCTGGCGACGGTGTGGGCAACGGCAGTATGATGATGACGACAACGATGCTCGGCACGTCGTGCTACGGTGGTGTGGGCGGCAGCGGCGTTGGCGGTGGTGGTCGTCAGCAGGCCAGTCGTGGCGGAGCGAATGTCACCGCCGCCGCCGCCACCGCCGCCGCGGCCGCGATGCGTGAGGCGATGACGAGCAGACTGGCGTGCACACAAGGCGGCAGCAGCGGCAATCTGCGCGGTAGTTTTGCACGTTCACTGCTGTACGATCACGCGCACACGACACAGCGACACGACTCGCAACAGCAACAGCAGCAGCAGCAGCCACCACAGGCGTCGTTTGCGGCGACGGCGAGCATGTTTGCGAGCGGCAGCGGTGCCGTAGTGCACAGCAGTCTGACATCGACGTCGCTCTCGTCGTCTGTCGTCCCTGGCGTAGGCGCTGGCAACAATAACAACAACAACAGCAGCGGTAGCAGTAGCAGCAGTGCTGGCAACAAGGCGTTGCGTGCACGCAAAGCGCACGTCGAGCTCGACCTGTCACTTGAGGTGCTGCGGTCCGTCGGCAGCGGACAGCTGTCAAGCATCGACGACTGCATGCGTACACAGCTGTATCTGCTCTTTGCACGCCCGCCAAGCACGCAGCTGGGCAGCAACAGCGATGTGCGACTGCTGTACGAGGTGCTGCGTCACGTATACAACAACAGTGACGCACTCACGTGGGAGACGGTGCTGTCGCTGCTGCTGCCGGGTGACCAGGTGCGCTATCGTGACACGTACGCGCCCATGTACTGCTTGAGCCTTGCACAGTTTGTATCTTTTGTCGAGGTGGCGTCAATACGGTGTCGATAGACGTGTTTGTGTGCGTGTGCATGTGCATGTATGTGTGCAGTGTTGCATACGCATCGCCCTCGTGGCACAGTTGTCTGCCTTTTGTTGCACATGCATACGCACGTGCGTGTGAGTGTGAGTGTGTGTGTGAGTGAGTAGTGTGTGTGTTTGTGCAGAATCACACACACAATACGTATACATGCAAATATACATCATATATATGTACAAGCACACACACGTACAATCGCTTCTTGTGACTGCGCATGTTGATGTGCACACAGCACAAAGAGTGACACAAACACCACTCTCCTCTCCCCTCCCTCTGCCTCCTCTACACACACACACACACCCACACACACACCTTACCCTCATCGCTCTGCCTCGTTGACCGTGGTGCATCTGTCGTTGTTGTCATTGTGTACGTGCGTGTACATTGCACTCGTTGGCTGCCACAGAGACACACACACACACACACTTACATATATACAAACAAAGGCCTATCACACGAACACAGACACCATTGTCGGTGTGTATGTATGTGTGTACCATACTATTAGCTGCTGGCGAGCATACATGTCTGCCACCTCGTGCCTTTGTGATGCAGTAGCCTCACACATACACACACACACACACACATACACACGCACACACACACGTCTGCACATGAGCGAGGCGGCGCAGGTGACGGGGTGGCACGCACCACAAGCTGCCACGACAGACGTGCACCACGTACTACATGACAGTGACAACAACAATGAGGGCAACACAAGCAACACCGCTCCTACCTCTACTGCCACTGCAGGCATGCGCAGCAGTGGCATACTCACATCCGACACGGCAGCGACGGTGGCTGCAGCTACGGCGGCTGCGTTGGCGTCCTCGTCGTCACGCAGCAACTCGCTGTCACGTACCGCGTCGGGTAAGCGAGGAGGTGGTGGGCGCGGTAAGCGCAAAGGCAGTGCTCGCGCACGCAGTCGCAGCAGCGTCAGCGGACGTGGCACAGCAGCGGCAGCGGCAGCGTCGTCGTCGTCGTCGTCGGTGACGTCGTTACAGCAGAACAACGTGGCTGCAGCGGGTGGCAGCAGCAGCAACAGCAACAACAACAGTGCGACGACACTGCCACCCATTGCGCGAGCATCGCTCAGCAGCATGGCAAGCACAACCAATGGCAATGTAAGTACAAACAACAGCAACAACAACAACAACAAGAGTAAAACCAAGCCGAGCAACAGCACAACACCGCGCACTCGCTCGGCGAGCAAGACGGGGCGAAGCAAAAGCAACAGCAGCAGTAACAGTAACAGCAGCAGCAAAGTGGCGGCCGCAACCGCGGCGAAGCGTGGCCATGACAACAACAGCAACAAGACAACGAGCATGCGCGGCGCCAACACGAGCAGCAGTAGTGCTGGCAGCAGCGGCAATAACTCACGCAGTCGCGCATCGACCTCACGTGCGTCCTCTGCGAGCAGTCGTGCCACCGGCGCCGGCGCCGGCGCCAGCAGTAGCAGAGGTAACAGTGCGACAGCAGCACGGAAGGCGACGCGCAATGGCAGCGTCAGCGGCTGCCCCGCACGCGCAGGTGGGCGTGGCAGCGTGACGAGTTTGCAGCGCAAGCGATCGCTGTCGACGAGCAAGCACAGCCAGCCATCGTCACAGCAGCAACAGCAGCGTGAACAGCAGCAGCAGCAGCAGCGCGAGCAGCAGTTGCTCGCCGCTGTGACGGCGCTGTGCGCGGACGAGGCGCGCGCGCGCGAGGAGGGCGTTGTGCGCGGCGAGGCAGACGCCCGCGCGTCACTGACGTCGGCGTACCAGACGCTGCTCATGGAGCTCGTGCGGACACAAGTGGCCGAGGTGAATGCGCGACAGCGCCGGCTCGATGAGCTGATGCGCACACTGCACGCACACGTCGGGCAAGACGGTGGTGTCGGTGGCATCAGCATGGAGCAGCTCACACAGCGCCTCCGCGAGCAGCTGAGCAGCGCCGCGGCGAGTGAGGCGGCCGCGCTGCGCTGCGAGAATGCCGCGCTGCGCGACCGCCTGCACGAGCGCGAGGTGGACGTGGAGAAGAAGATGGCCGACGTGGAGGTGCTGCGCAACCGCGCTGCGCGACAGCTCGCACGCAGCGAGGTCGAATACGAGGCGCTGCGCACCGATGTGCGCATGGCCATTCAGCGCAGCACACTGAATGTCGAGCACATGAAGCACGAGCTGTGCCGCCGCCTCGACGCGGCGGTGGCGTCGGTGCGGACGCCGCACTATCACACGGCGCTGCGCTCGCTGCAGGAGGCGGCGGCGGTGGCGCAGGCGGATGTGCAGTCGTGCCACGACACGCTGCAGAAGCTGCTGCTTTCGATTGGTGCCAAGGATACGTTTAGCAAGGACGAGAGCGGCACGATGCACACCAATCTGCCGGCGGCCTACCGCGACGGTCTGCGCGCACTCGACAAGGATCACCTGCTCAACGTGCTCGATGTGCTGAGCTTCCAGGAGGGTGTGGTGGACACGGTAGGTAAGGCGCTGTACGTGCTCGAGACGACAACGACGACGACAGCCGCGACAGCAGCGCAGACGCTGACAGCTGGCGCAGGTGCAGACGATGGTGACGATGACGCATGTATGGCGACGGCGGCGGCGGCAACAACAGACGTCAGTGCAAGCCATACTCCGACAACATCAGCAGCAGCAGCAACTGCAGCACCACCACTGACGGCGGCAGTAGGCGTGTAGCATGTGTGTATGTGCATAAGCATGTGTGTATATGTACGTATGTGTGTGTTATGTATGTTGGTGTCGTGATGTATGTATCGACAACAAGGCTGCCGCATGCACGCTGACGCATATGCACGCATGCGTGTGTGTGTGTGTGTGTGCGTGTGTGAGCTTGTTACAAGGATGTACATGAAGCAAAGATGCAGTGACGTGATGTTATGCACGTACACACGTGCTCACCCGTATGTATGACAAGACTGCAGACAAGCACGTAGTGTTGTCAATGACATGGTCGCAATGTGTATATGTATGTATGTATGTATGTGTGCATATGTATGTGTGTGTTTGTGTTAATGCCGCGCATGTTTGCACTTGTGGTGTGTGTATGTGTGTGTATGTTCGTCTTGCACCGATGTGCAAGTGCGTAGCGCGTATACACACGCACACACCACGCTCGCTTGTGTGTGTGTCTGTCTGATAGAATTAGGTGTTCTGTCGTCGTAGCCAACGACGCCGCCGCCGCGACAGCGTCGCTGTCGTGCGTGCGTATGTGGGGCAACGCTGCAGTGCGCAGCAACAACGGCAACAACAGCAAGAGCAACAACAAGAGGAGCAGCCGTAGTCGTATGCACAAGAGCAGCCTTGACAGCAGGCCCAAGCAGCTGAGCGCGCTCGCGCGCACCGCGACGTCGTCCGCTGCCTTGTCACTCAACCCACTGCCAGCAATAAGCGACGACGAGGATGAGGACGACGACGAGGATGACATGCGCGACGATGACAATGTGCGGCTCTTTGCCCACGGCAGCTACAACGATGATGACAAGGACGGCGGCAGCGCGCGCGTGCGCAGCGGCGGCGCTGTGGCAGTCAATGCGCCGCTGCGCACACTCAGCCGCACACTGCATTACTACGATTTTGATGACGAGGACGCGATGGACGGTGTGCTGCGCTCCGTCTTCGCTTTTGCCAATGACAACAACAGCAACAACAACAACAGCAGCAGCCGTCGTGGTGTTGGTACGACGAGTAAGCATGATGCAGCGACGCGTGTGCAGCACGACACGTCGTCGTCGTCGACGAGTGCGCACACGTCATCGCGGCCGCGACATCATCGACGCACACACGCTGAGACGCATACGGCAGCCGTCTCTGCAGAAATGATACGACAAGGCGAAGAGCAGCAACAGCAGCAACAACACGCACCTGCAGCGACTGCAACGCCAACAACAACAAGGTTGACAGCAATAGATGACGTACGCAGCCGCGGCGACAATGTCGATGATGAAGGAGTGACAGCGACGGGCCCACGACGGCTGCAACAGCTGCTCGACGACGACGAGGACGACGATGACGGCAGCAGCAGCAAAGCGATGCAGCATACTGTGAGCACGACGACGACGACGACGACAATGTCAGTTGCTGACGCCGCCAGCTGTGTTGAAGACGTGGGCAACAACAACAACAACAACAACAACAACAACAACAACAACAATAACAATAACAACAACAACAACAACAACAACAGCAACAGCAGCAGCAGCAGCAACAGCAACAGTCTCGCACAACTTGCAGACGACAATGCTGTCGTCGTTGTTGTTGTCGACGACGCAGACGCAGTCAACAAGACGAGTAGTAGCAGCAGCGGCAGCAGCCATGACGATGACGACAATGGGAACGAGCAGGCGCTTGTGACGTCGCCGTCGACGCTTGTTGACGCCGCGACATGTGCTCTTGCCAACAGCAGCAATGATGATGACGCGACACGCGTGTCGCCGACCATCACCGTCGAGCAGAGTGACACGAACGCACACGTCACAGCTGCCGCTGTCACAAGACAACAACAGCAGCAGCAGCAGCAGCAACAACAGCAGCAGCAGTCATCACAGCCACCACCGCTGTACATTGCACACACACACAAGGCGCGACAACACGCGGCGCGTGTGGCGGCGATGATGCACGCCGTGTCCTCACACGACGCGACAGCGGCGGTCGCAACGGCCGCCGCCGTCGCTGCACCGCGTGCGCGTGCAAAGGCAACAACGACACCACAGCAACAACAACAGCAGCAGCAACAGCAGCAACAACAGCAACAACAACGTCGTGTGCGTACATCGCGTGCGAAGACAAACAGCGCAAACGCAACAGCAGCGAATGCGACAACGACGCGAGTCGCAAAGATAGCGAATGCGACAGCGACGCAACTGCCGCCGCTGCCCATGTCGCTGTCACCGCTGTTTGCCGCACTCGAGGCGTCGATGACAGCACAACATAACGCAACAACAACAACAGCGACAGCAACAACAGCAGTGGCAGCAACGACAACGGTGACAGCAAGTGCAGATGTGCGTGCAGCAGCAGCAACTTTAACAATGACGCCAGCAACAAGCACACATGAGGCAATCGATGCAGCAACAGTGACAGCAGTGACAGCGGCAGCAACAGCAACGAGTGACAGCACGTGCACACATGCGCGCACAGGCGATGACAACAACAACAGCGATGACGAGTTTGTAGCCGTCACACGCAATGACCACGACGTCGACAACAATGACATTGTTGTTGCTGACAAGCATGGCGATGACGAGCAGCAGCAGCAGCAGCAGCAGCAGCAACGTGAGCATGAGCTGGCACAGGCAACGTTCACGATGGAGCAGGTCAATGACAGTGACGACGTTGCCGTTGCGGCTGCTACGCTGCACAAGACGACAACGAAGGCGATGACAGCAGCAACAGCAACAGACGATGCGTCGTCGTCTGTGCCTGTCACACACGACACGACACATACAGACCCCGTCATCGTGACAACAGCAGCAGCAGAACATGATGCGGACGACGGCACAGTCTGCAACACTGAACACGTCGATACACGCGATGATGTTGGTGCTGCTGCTGCTGCTGCTGCTGCATCTGTTGCGACAGCAGCAACGGACGACGGTGTGTTGCTCGCGTCGTTGCTCACACGCGCCTTTGGCTGGCAGCTGCTGCACTGTGAACACACGTCCATGGCGCAATCAACGACGGCTACGGCAGCTGCAGCTGCTGCGCAGACAACACCACGACGACGTCGCAGCCGTCAGTGGCGACTGCGACAAGAAGACGAAGACAACAACAACAACAACGACAACAGCAGCAACAATAGAGCAGTCGCAGCAGCAGCAGGAGACAAGGACAGGTCATGCTTTGTCGTCACACTGCAGCACACGTTGTCACGCAAACACGTCACACTCGCGCTGCCGTACACACGTCCTGCCCATGATGTTGCTACTGCTCCTTCTGCTCATTCTCCTGCTGCTGCTGCTGCTGCTCGTTGTGCATTGCCGGCTGCGACAGCCGCCGCACCAAAGGCGTTGCTGTCGTCGTCGGTGTGCATCGACGGCGTGTGGCGGTGGCAGCGCCACGGCGCACTGCAGCTCGCCGGCGACACCGTCGTCGGCTTCGCGAGCACGGCGCGCGCGGCACGTCAACGCGACAACGACAACAACAACAACAACAACAACAACAATGAAGACGACAATGACGATGACGGCGGCGGTGACTGTCGTGACGCAGCAGCAGCTGCACACCGCTCCGTTGCTGCTACACATGCTGCGACGGTGGTGATGGACGACACTACACCAGCAGCAACATCATCACCTCCACCACCACAGTCACGCAAACGACAACGCTCACGTGCGCGATCGCCGACGCCGCCGCCGCGGCGCGACGCACACGAAGGCAACACGGACAAGGATGTTGACACGACCGCTGAGCACACGTCGTCGTCTGCGGCAAGCATAACTTACGAGCAGCAGCAGCAGCAGCAGCAGCAGCAGAGCAAGCTTGACGACGCAGCAAGCATGACGCCACAGTCGCTACCACCCTCTGCGCAGCAACACGACGCTGTCGTTGTTGCGCGTGCGACACGCAGCGTTGTCGACGAGGACGACAAGGACGCCGCAGCAGCCCTCGTCGACGATACAGTGGCGGCGACGCACAACAATAACAACAACAGCAACAACAATGATGATGATCACGATGACGAGGGCAGCCACAGCCGTAAGTCGACGACGAGGACGCTGTCTGTGACGAGTGCAGCATCGGCGACGACAGCGTCGACACGCTCTACACACGATGACAATAGCAACAGCGACAGCGATACAGACAACAACAACAGCAGCAACAACAGTCGTAGCCGTAGCAGCAGCGATGACGACGACGACAGCAGCTGCAGCAGCAATAGCAGCGACAGCAGCAGAAGCACGAGCGCGTCTGTGCGCACACAGGACAATGTCACGACGGCGGTGACAGCAGCAGCCGATGACGACGACAAGGCCGCATCGCATGAGCACACGACAACACACGCATCACAGACACCCTCTGCTGCGACTACAGCTGGTGTTGCTGCAGCTACAGCACGTGACGACGTCAGCACGCTGCCACCGCTGCCATCGTTGCAGCCCTCATTGGCGCCCGTCAGCGACTACAGCACAACGGCGTCGTTTGTGTTCAGTGGCCACGGCCGTCGTCCGCTGTCGCACATTACACTGCTCGATGGCTTCACCAAGACACTGAACAACAACAACAACAACAACAACGGCAACAGCAAGGGCAGCGGCAGCAAGAGCAGCGGACTGAATGCAAAGAGCATGAGCACCAGCATGCTCGCGCATACGCGTCATGTACTGCGCTGTCTGTCGCGTTGTGAGGCTGACGCGCACGCAGCAATTGTGCAGCAACAACAGCTACAGCCGCGCGAGCACAACAGCAGCAACAACGCCACGGACGGCAACAACAACAACACGGGCAGCGACGTCGCTGCCGTGTGTACACCACTGCAGCAACTGCAGCTGCACAGGCTGTGTAGTGACCTCGTGACGGAGCGTAGCAACCATGTCAGCGCCACGACACCGCGAGCAGCAGCAGCAGCCCTGTCGTCAACGAGACAGCAGACGACGTCGTCTGTACGCTGCGAGAGTGCGTGTGCGGTGATGCAGCGCGACCTCGAAGACGTCCTCGCGTCGGGGCGACTGTGTGGTGATGCGCTGTCTGCCGCCGTGCTCGCACTGCAGCAGCACGCACAGGAGCAGTATGTGTACACGGCGACAACAGCAACAGCAGCAATAGCAGCACAACACAACACGTTGTGCTCGTCATCACGCGACGCGGCTGCACATGACAACAACAGAAGCAGCAGCAGCGGATGTCAGGCACACGTCATAGCCGGCAGGCAGAGGGCTAGCTTGACACGTCTGCTGCCGCCGCTGCCACGTGTGTTGCCGTCGACGTTCTTGGCTGTTTCGGGTGCAGCGCTGCTGCAGCTGCAGGAGCGCATTGACACGACGGTGACAGCAGCAGCAACAACAGCAGCAACAGCAAGAAGGACGGCGCTGCCTCGTTTTGTGGTGTTGCCACACGGCATACCGCGGCGACGACGTGTGGCAATTGACGATACGTACAGCTTGCGTGGCTCGTACACGGTGGCCTATGTACCCACAGCACCCGCTGCGCGTGAGACGATGACAACAACAACAACAACAGCGACAACAACACGACAAGCACACAAGCGACGTCGTGACGCGTCTGCAGCGCCAGGCAGCACCACTGCCACTGTCGCCACGCCCACTGCTTCTGCGGCGGCGGCGCTGCTGCCACGTGTTGTGCACAACGCGGCGAGTGACGTGCAGTATTACATCTATCGTCGTTACTACCCACAAAGCATGCGCGAGGCACTGCGCGAGGCGACGGAGGTGACGTTGTCTGTGCGTGGTGCGACTGTTGTGAGCAGCAGCAGCACGACAAGCAACAAGAATGCTGTGGTGGCAGCGGCAACAGCAACAACAGCAACATCCTCATCCTCGTCATGGCCTGCAGCTGCCGTCGACATGAACGCTGTGCTGCGTACACGCCACGACATTGCACCTGTGCCAATGCCCGAGCTCGAGTGGGAGTATGGACTGTCACAGTAGTGTGCGTACACACGCATACACACACACACAAACGTATGCAATGACACGCGTGAATGAGGGCGTGTGTGTGCGTACATATACAATTACATACACATACAATGACACAAACACGTGCATATGCATATACATTGATGCAGTGCGTCTGTATATACATACATAATACACGTGTACACAACACTTGTGTGTGCGTGCACTGTGCGCAGTGCTGCATTTGCATACACACGTGTACTGCTGCTTGTTGTGTGTGTGTGTGTTTGTTGCGTGTGTAGCACGACGTGTGTGTGTTGTCATGTGTGACGACAACAAGCAGCCGTCACGGCCCGCGGCGTCATCGCGGCAGCAGCAGCTCCTCACGCAACAACAGCAGCAGCAACAAACGCCGCAGCGGACGAATGCAACAGCGCCATGCGTGTCATCGCCACCGTCGTCATCGTCTGCTGCCGCTGCTGCTGCACCTCTTGCTGCGCCGCCGTCGCTGCTGCTGCACTATGAGCAGCTCTTGTCCGCCGACGAGCCGCTGCCGACGCGACCGCGTCGTCGTGAGGCGGCAGAGCAGCGCAGCCTCGACGCGGTCACGGCGCGCACGGCGGACGCGGCAGCGCGGCAGCGCGCCGCCGCCGCCCGCGAGCGCAGCCGAGTGTCGAAGCGCATTCAGGCGCAGCTGCGGCGTGTGGTGGGCGATGTGATCGACGTCGACGCGCTGTCATCCTCGTCGTCGCGTGCCGCTGCCACTGCGGCTGTCGCAGAGGCGCAGACGTCACACACCGCCGCCGTCACTGTGACGACACGACAGACGAGAGCGGTGCACAACAACAGCCACAGCAACAACAACAACAACAACAACACGAACAACGACGCCGACGGCGTGCACAACGCCGCAGAGGCGTACTACACACTGGGCTTCCCTGCGCCGTTTGCGCAGTCGCGCTTCGGCTCGGCGCTGCAGTGGTGTCTCGTGAGCTACGCCGAGGCGGAGGTGGCCGCGTACGGCGCACAATACAACAGACTCGCACAGGACAACAACAACAGCAGTAGCAGCAGTGACGGTGTTGCCGCGCCGCACACGACATACGCAATGCTGCGTTGCCGTCACGCCGACACACCGACGACGTCGCCTCTGCCGCGACAGCACGTGCAACTGCTGCCGCTGCCACATCGTCTACCCGTCACCGTCGCCTGCTTCTTGCTCAACGAGCTGCTGTCACAACACGCCACGTTGCGTGAGGTGTGGTGTGTGCTGCGATTGCCGCTGTTCGATGCAGTGTATAGTCCACGGCTCATTGCTCCCGAGGCGCACAAGGCACGAGCTGTTGCTGCACAACAACAACACGGCAACAAGAGCAACAAGCATCAAGCAACAACAACAACAACAGTGACAAACAATGACGACAAGAGGAAGGTGACAACAATGACGAAGAGTGTAAACGACGACGACGACGACGACGACGACATGCGCCGCACAACAATGTACACATCACGCAGCGACTATGCACGGTATCGGTTGTGGTGTGACGAGTACGCCATCGCACAGCGTCGTGCGCACGACGCCGACGCACGTGCGGCGACGATGCGGGCACAGCTGCAGCACACGCGCACACGGCTTGTGTTGCAGACGACACGGCGACTGCACGCCGCACTGCTGCGCAGTTGTTTGCGCTGTTGGCGCGCGTATGTGTGTCGCGTGCGTAGTGTGCGCGCCGCCGCCGTGCGTGTGCTGACGCGGCGTCGTCAACGCGCGCTCGTCGATGTGTGCTTTCTGCGATGGCGACGCGTCACTGTGCAGAGCAGACGTGCGGAGGCTGATGCGCGTCACGCTGCTGCGGTGCAGCATGCACGGGCGCAACAGCAGCAGTACGCGGCCACGCTGACGACGCTGCAGACGGCGCTGACGGCGGCGCAGCAGCGCGGCGACGTCGCCGCCGCTGGCGCGATGGCGTTGCGGGCGCAGCACGACGATCAGCACCGCATCGAATGCGCCGCCCTACAGCTCGCACTGCAGCAGCAGCGACAGCGTGCTGCAGCGCTCGCCACCCACGCGCGGCGATGGCGACGCTTGGCGAACACACATCGGCCGCGTGAGGTGTGCTGCCGTGTGACGGCGCCGCTGCTGCGCGCGGGGGCGGTGGCGTGTCGCGTCGAGACGGCACTGGCGCGGTGGACGGCGTTGTATGTGCGCACGACGGCCGCCGCCGCCGCCCTCGCCGCGGCCACAGACAAGAAGAGCGCCGCTGCTGCTGCTGCTGCTGCTAACGGCGACGACGGTGACGTGTCTGCTGCCGCGACTGCGCCACGCGCCAATGGCGATGGCGCGACACAGCACGAGCAGCGGCGCTCGTCGAGCGCGTTGCGGCCGCGCGACACGACGGCGCCACTGGCAGACGACGACGCGGACAACAACAACAACAACAACAACGAGGACGACAAGAGCAACGCGAGTGACGCCGCGGAGGACGACGCGACGTCGCGCAGCGGCGACAGCGACGGCGACAGCGATGCGGGCAGCCCCTACAATGCGACGATGAGTAGCTTAGCTGGCAGCTACAGCTGTTGTAGCAGCAGCAGCAACAACAGCAGCGCGAGTGCGTGGCTGCGCTGCACCTTTGCCGACGACGACGAGGACAAGAGCAACAACAAGGACAGCAGCGTCAACAACAACGAGGATGCTGCTGTGATGCACTCTGTGCTGACAAGAGCGGCAACGGCTGCGCGTGGTGGTGCTGCTGCGGTGCCGCCGTCTGCCGCTGCTGCCGCCGCTGCTGCCGCACGCGAGGAGAGCGACCGACGACGGCTGCGGAAACGTCTACACCGCCTGCGAGGACAACATGAGCGGCTGCGCACACGCGCGCAAGCCGCACTCGAGCAGCTGCTGCTGTGCTGGGTGAATGAGTACATGACAACAACAACAACGACGACGACGTGGCGACGTGTGACGCGGCTTGCGCAGCTTGACGGCAGTGCCGTGTTCAGTGCGACACTGAGCAGCACACTGCGTAGTCACAGCGGCAACGGCAGCAGCGGTGGCAGCGGCCGCGCTGGCACACCGCACAGTGCGCACCACACTGCGCACGGCGGCAGCAGCGCGGGCGAACGCGACGTCGCGTTTGGCGTGTCGCAGCTGCGCCATCTGCTCCGTGCGTTGCGCGACACCTTCGCCGCACACACGACTGCGACAACAACAACGACAACAACGACAACAACGACACTGACGCCGCCGTCATCGTCACGAACAACTACAGCAGCTGCACATCGACGGCGTGGTACGGTCACGCCAGCCACGGTCGCGGCAGCAGCAGCAACAACAGCGACGGCGGCGGCGGCGTCGTCGACACAGCTGCTGCAGCTGCACCTCGTGCGGAGCAACAACAACAGCCGTAGCAACAGCGTTGTCTACGCGCACGATGTGGGCGGTGGCAGCAGCTGCAGCCTCGTGTCGCTGTCGTCACCAGCGGCACAACACACACAAAGACAGCAATGCAACAACAGCAGCAGCAGCCATCAGCATCTTGACGGTGGCGAGCGCGTGTACAACAACAACAACAGCACGACCGCTGCGACATCGCGCTACAATGACGATGACGGCGACAACAGCAACAACAACAAGGACAGCAGCGCAGACGGCCGTGACGTGCACGCATTGCTCACCGAGTTGCGTGCGGTGTTGTACACACACAGCGCTGAAGGGCTGCACCCGCTGCTGCTCCCGTGCAGTGAGGAGGCGTGTGGTGTGTTGCTTGGCACGTGGCTGACGTCATCGTCATCGTCGCAGACGTGCAACAGCAGCACCGCAGCACGCTACACGGCACCAGCGTCGTCCTCATCGACGTCAACGGCAGCGGCAGCCGCCGCAGCCGCACATCGCGCGATGTTGTGGGTGTTGTCGTCGCTGTTTGTTGCCTATGTGCACACGTGTTGTGGCTATCGCAGCGGCAGCGCCGTCCGCAGCACTGCCCCGCGGGCACTGCGATGTGCGGCGGAGTCGATCATGTCACGCGTGTACGCGTACACGTCGTGCAACGCACACCTCACACACGACGCGCTGCTGTCGTCGCCGATGTTTGCCGCAACAACAACGACAACGACGACAACGACAGCAACGACAGCAACACAACGACAGACAGCATCACTGCCTCGTCAGGGCAGCCGCGGCGGTGGTGGCAACAGCCGTGCTGCCTCGCCGTCGGCACCGCGTCTGCGCAGCACGTCACTCTCCACATCGCTCTCACTGTCATTGCAACAGCAACTGCAGCAGCAGCAACAACCGCCGTCGTCGTCACCCTTGTCAGCGTCGTTTGCACTGTCACCGACAACGGCCGCCATCGCGAGAACGAAGGTTACGGCTGCTGACGTGCACGCACACACACAATACGACGACAACAACACGCCACGTCATCATCATCGTCGTCATCGCCGTCGTCGCTCGCTTGCGGCTGGTGCGTTGCCACTGCGTGTTTGTGACGTCGCGACGGTGCGCAACGGTGATGACACGGCAGCTGACATGGATGTCTATCTTGGTCGAGGTAGTGCGGCACGCACACGACGACGCAGCAGCAGCACGACGAAGAGCAGCGCAGCATCGCCGTCGCGAGGAGGACGACGAGCACGACGCAGCAGCAGCATTAACAGGCACGATGACAGTCATGTCGCGAGCACAATGTCAGCAACACATCACGACGACGACGACGATGACGATGACAATGATGATGACGATGATGCACCACTGCATCGCGATGTGTTGTCGGCCGCGAGTGACACACACAACAACAGCAGCAGCAGCAACAGCAGCAACAGCAGCAGCAGCCGTGGCGTCATCCGACGACAGCAGCAGCAGCAGCACAGTGGCGCACACGAGGCGAGGGCGTTGCTGACAGCCCTCGCACACGCCGAAGAGCAGCAGCTGCGACGAACGCGACAGCGACTGCAGCAGTCGCGTATGGCGGCAGCACTCGACATGGCGCGTGGCGGCACGACAGCGACAACGTCGCACGCCAACAACAACAACAACACGAGAGATGACAACGACGACGACGAGAAGGACAGCGACGCACTGCAAGACAGCGCCGTTGACCTCGCACAACGGCTGCAACACGCGCAACGTCAGGCAACGCAGTCAGCCATCCTTGCGCTCACCACACCACATGACGACTACCTCACCGCAGCGCAGCTGCGTCTGCTCGACTATGTGCCACCGCCCAGCACCGCGTTTGTGCAGCCCTTGTCAACGACAACAACGAAGGCAGCGATGTCTGCTGCTGCTGCGTCGTCAGCAGCACATGACAACAGCAACAATAGTCGCAGTAGACAACATTATGGTGGTGGTGATGATGACGGCCACGACGACACTGCGGCAGACGACGCGGACGCGTGCGATGACGAGGACGAGTGTGACGCGGCGGCGCTGCATACGTTTGTCGCCAACATGGCTGTCGACGCTGCACGACGGCGGCAGTGGCTCGGCCTAGCGCGTGTGGTGACGTCGTTGCTGACGCGTCTGCGCGTGCTCGACTCGCCTGCTGCACAGCAACAGCAACAGCAACAGCACAACAACAACAGTGACAGTCATGCGACGACTGCTGCGACGACAGGCAGCCACAACGACAGCAGACGCTATACACATGGAGGCAAGCACAAGCAGCCACACGCGCCGTCGTCGTTGACACAGCGGCAGCAACACGCAATGGCAGCGGCACGAGAGAAGGCGCGTGCGCGTAGGAGCAGCAGCAGCAGCGGCGGCCGTGTACGACGACACGATGCTGTGCGTGGCTGTAGCAGCGACAACGCTAGTGACGCAGCAACAGCGACCGCACACGGCGACGGCGACGTCACACGACATCTGCCGTCGCTGCAACAACGACGACAGCAACACGCAGACAATGTACGGCGCAGTCGCGCACGGCTGCAGCCGCACCGGCCACATGGCGACAACGACGACGAGCAGCAACACAAGGACGGCAGCGACAGTCGTGCTGCGTTTGCGGCGGCCATTGCAGCTGCGGCGGCAGCAGCGAATGCACACGACATGCACACATTGTCTGCACTCGTGGTGCCGCCGCTGCCGCCGTCGACATCGTCGTCGTCGTCATTGCCGCACACGCGCGGTGCTGACGCGTCTGCTGCTGCTTCTGCTGCTGCGACGCGCACGGCTGCCGCACTGCAGCGTCAGCAGCGCTACCGCTTCACCATGCGTGATGTACATCTCGACTCGTAGTGACGGAAACACACAGACACATGTGTGTGTATATATGTGTGTGTTTATGTATAGGTTGGTATGTATGCGCCATCACTGACGATGTAGACTAGCAAGCAGACTCGCAGGCTCTGTGTACATACAGATAAGACAGGCACACAAAACACACACACATGTGTGTGTGTGTCATGTGTGTGTATTGTAAACTACNCGCTACCGCTTCACCATGCGTGATGTACATCTCGACTCGTAGTGACGGAAACACACAGACACATGTGTGTGTATATATGTGTGTGTTTATGTATAGGTTGGTATGTATGCGCCATCACTGACGATGTAGACTAGCAAGCAGACTCGCAGGCTCTGTGTACACACATATAAGACAGGCACACGAAACACACGCACATGTGCGTGTGTGTGTGTATTGTAAACTACTGCATTTGTTGTTGTTTGCTGTTTACGTGCGACAGCGCTGCGCTACTGTACAACACACACACACACACACACAAGAACACACACACACACACACACACACACACACACGCACACACACACGCACACACACAAGAACACACACACACACACACAGCTCGTTGTCATCCTCATGACAGCGTCGTCGTCGATGCGTGAGCAGTGGTCGAGTGTGGTGGACGCGGTGGCGTGCATGAACAGCACCGATGCGCTGCCGCTGCAGTACAACACCACACAGTTCTTGCCCGGTCAGGCACCGCTGCCGTCGTCGCTGTGCGAGGCGCTGCGCCGCGCCGACGGCGGCTACGACGCGGCGGCGGCGGCGCACTATGGCGCGCAAGTGACGGTCGAAGAGAGCTGTCATGCTAAGCCAACACTGCCATCGTTTAGCAGCAGTCCGCATGAGACGTCCTTTACGCTGCAGAGCGGTGGCCGTGGTGACAGTCACAACAACAACAACAACAACAACAACAACAGTGAGGGGCCAGATTTTTACAGCACATACAAACTCGCCGTGGCGAGCAATGCGGCGGCTGCGGCTGCGGCATCATCGTCATCGTCCTCGCGCGCACGTCATGCACGTGGTGACTATAGCCTCACACGAGGTGCCGGAGCAGCAATGACGCAGACGGGCGGCAGTCGCTGGCGGCGGCAGAGCACACGCGCCGACGTCCTCGACGCCGCCGACGCGGCGCCGCTGGCGCGGCTGACGGTCGCCTCGCCCTCACGGCTCGCCTCGGGGCTGCGGCCGCGTCGCTACTACGAGGCGGTGCATCGTCAGCCAGATTTTATGCCGGTCATTCTCGTGCCAGCGGCCGTCACGGCGCCGCTGCAGCTGCTGAACATCAGCAGCTTCCTCGAGCAGGGCGTCTACGTTGACCCAACATCGCTGTTTGTTGACCAAGAGACGGGCGCGGTGTACGTGGCCGATGTGAAGCCGGAGTCGGTGGTGGTGTGCCCTGGCAGCTTCCTTGACCGTGATAAGTACCGCGTCGCCTTCCGCCACTTCCGCGTCGTCGACGACGTGGCGCAAGTGCGTGACTGGTCGCTCGTCTGCGCCTGCCTCGTCGAGGGCCGCACGTGGCAGTTTAGCGGGTGGTTCCCCGACGAGCCGGCGTCGGCGTGTGTGCCCAGTCAGCTCTTTCGCCGGCTGCGCGGCTTCTTGCCGTACTTTGAAGAGGACAAGGTGCCTGTGGCGACGCAGCAGTGGCGTGTGCAGCCGCTGCTGCTGACGCGACGTGCTGTCAAGGCGCACCAGCACATTCTGCAGGCGTCGGTGTTCTGGGAGCAGCTGTACACGTTCCTGGACGAGCACCCGCGCTTTCGCTGGTACACGGTGCGCCCGGATGCGTAGGCACGCGTGTGTGCATACGTATATGTGTGTGTGTGATGTGTATGATGTGTATGATGTTTGTGTGTGCTACGTCTGTACGATGGCGTTGTCGTTGTGCGACGTCTTGTACATGTGCATGTACGCTGCATGCTGTGCGTGTGCTCGCACCTTGCCTGCACTAGTCTTGCAACGAGCACAGTCACACACACACACACACGCACATACATACATACATTTCAACTGTACACGACCACACACACACACACACACACACACATTGCGACATGCTGCGACGACTGACGACGCGCACCGTCTGCGGCCTCACCGGCGCAGCGGTGCAGTCCCGTCACACCACCATTCTCTGCGTCCGCAAAGGCGACACGGTCATCCTCATGGGCGATCGCCAGGTCACCCTCGGTGAGCGTCTGGTGGCGAAGAGCACCGCGTGCAAGCTGCGCAGGCTGAATGAGAAGACGATTGTCGGCTTCGCCGGCAGCACCGCCGACGCGCTCGCGCTCATGGAGAAGCTGGAGAATAAGCTAAACGACTACCCTGATCAGCTCACACGCGCCGCCGTCGAGCTGGCGAAGGACTGGCGCACTGATCGTGCCCTGCGCCGCCTCGAGGCGTCGCTCATTGTCAGCAACCAAGACGAGACGCTCGAGATTGACGGTCAGGGCAACGTCATTACGCCCGAGGAGGACGGCATTGTCGCGATTGGCTCGGGTGGCATGTTTGCCAAGGCGGCAGCGCGTGCCCTCATCGACGTCGACGGCTACGACGCTGAGCGGACGGCGCGCAAGGCAATGCGCATTGCGACGGACATTGACGTCTTCAGCAATGGCAGCTGGGACGTCGAGATACTGAAGCGATCGAGCAGCAGCAGCAACAGCAGCGACACTGCTGCTGACACGACGACGGGCGGAGAGCAAAAGGCAGCAGCAGCAGCAGTGGATGGCACGACAGCCGCCGCCGCAGCAACAAATGCGGCGCCGGCAACGCCAGCCGCAGACAAGAAGGACGGCAATGACGCTGCCGCCTCGACACCGACGGAGAAGAAGTAGTGCGCATGCGTGTGTTTGTGTGTGCGCGCATGTGCGTGCGAGCGTAGAGTAAACGAGCGAGCCGTGTGCCGCGTAGACAAGGTCACGACAAATGACGAGTGTGTGTGTGTGTGTGTGTTTACGACAACAAGGAGCTAGACGCGCAGATACATACACGTGCCTATGTATACACACACACACACACACACACCTATACGTACACGGCGACGTCGTATTGCCATGCTGGCTAAGATAGACAAGTATATACGCACACACGTACATACAAACAGACATGTGTATACATATATATGTGTTGTCACTGACCTTCTGCTTATGCATCACTCTGCTGCTGCTGTTGCTGTTATATTTGTTTGTGTGTGTGCGTGTGTGAGCGTATACGCGAGTGCAACTGTGCCTTAGTTATCGGGTCTCTCTCTGTCAGTGCATGCCGTACGTGTACGAATACGATGGCTGGTCTTATGCCCGTCTGCGACAGCAGCGCAACCGCGCACACTTTTTGCTCGAGGAGCCGTATCGTTTTGTGACGGTGTTGCTCGTGACGCGTGCAGCAGCCGAGCGCGGCGAGGCTGCAGGTGGTGTACGTTGCCGCACACATGACGACGACCAAGCGCAGCAGCCGCAGCCGCAGCTCTTTTGCATTGACAGTCCGTGCTACCACGCCGCCGGCCCGCTCGGCGAGGGCGACGTGGTCGATGTCGAGGACGTGCCGTGTGTGCGTTGTCCGTGGCACAACTATCTCGTCGCGCTCGACGACGGCTGTGAAGTGCACGTCACGGCGACACGCGCAACAACGCATGATGCCGACAATGACATCGAGGACGACAGCGGCAGCAGCGTAGGCAGTGCACACACACGTGTACAACAGCAGCAGCGCGAGCTCATCGCGGCGCTGCCAACGTACCCGCTGCGACCGCTCGACGTGTGCGCACCCCACGCATCGAGCACGGTTGTGCGACGAGGCAAGCGTGTGCAGCGCACGCACGCCGTTGCGCTTGACGAGACGACCGGCGTGCTGACGATCACTGTGTGCGACGAGGACGACATGCGTGCGCGCCCGCTGCCCTCGGACAGGCCAGCGCGCAGCTTGCGCGACGGCGCGTTGTGTATGCAGATCTTTCACATCAAGCAAGAGCAGCTCGACGCGACGTGACGACGATGTACACAACACGATGAGCTACGTATGTGTGTATGTATGTGTGTGTGTATGTATGTGTGTGTGTTGTTGTTTGTATGTTGCAGTGCCTTGTTGCTTGCCCTGCAGTCGTCAGTCTTCTTCACGTACATATATATACATACGCACACACATAGAGAGTGAGAAGGGCACGTGTGCGTCGTTGCCGATGGAGTCGCTGCTTGACTGGAGTGCGTATGTGACGCCGCTGCTCTCTACGCTCGCGCTCGACGATGCACAGCTGACGCGCTGTGGTCGCTGGCTGCTCGCGGCCGCGGCGGCGGTGTACGCGTCAACGGCGCTGCACAACCCTGTCACGAGTGACACGCGTCACGCCATCACGGCGTACCTGCCACAAGGATACGATCGCAGCATCGTCGACGCGCGTCTGCAGCAGCGCCGCAGCAAAGAGCTGCTGCACCGCAGTCTGCAGCTGCTGCCGCGTCGTGACGCCCTGCGCACCACCCGCGACCGCGACGCAAAGTTACGTGGCTGGGAGGAGGTGTTCCGGCTGACACTGGCCGGCATGGCGGCGGCCGCCTACACGCACAGCGTGACGATGCTGCTGTTCACGATGAAGAACACGGTACGTGTGCTTGTGTTTGTGCTTGAGCAGCGCGAGGAGGCGGCGCGTGCGCGACGTGCGGGCGGGCAGCAGCAGCAGCAGCAGCACGGTGCCGGCTCGGCAGCGCCGCGCACCGGTGCCTTTGCACGTGTGCGGACGTGGTGGTCACAGGGCTCGCGTGCGATGTTGACTGACGTGCTGCTGCAACAGATGCTGCGCAACACGACGCGTGCGGCGGCGTCGCCGTTTGCGCACACGGGCCTTGGGGAGGAGGTGCCACTGCCACCGGTACCTGCGACTGCAACTGCAACAACAACAACGACCGCAACAGCAACAGCAACAGCAGCAACAAACGACGACAACAACGAGGACGACGTGCAACAGCGTGCGGCAGAGGCGGCAGCGACGCTTGCGGCGGCCGAGTGTGCCTTTTGTGTCAAGACGGTGCTCGACGTTGTCGTGCCGCGCATTGTTGCGTGTGCGCGCGACGTGGTGGACGCGGCGGTGGCGTCGTTTGCCCCGGGCACGTTCAGCGCCGCTGGCGTGGTGCACGAGGAGCAGCTGCGCAGTCTGCTCGCACGCATGGCGGCACACATGCGCACGGCAATGGACAAGGAGCTACTGAGCATGTTGTACGACGCGACGAGTGCGAGCGTGGCGGCGGCGGCGTCGTCGTCGTCGACGCAGAGCCGCACGCAGCGACGACGACGCCGTGCGCAGCGACGCACAGGCGCGGCCGCGGCCGATGGTGACGACGCTGCAGCAGCAGCAGGAGCAGCAAAGCAGCAGCAGACGAGTGCAGATGCGCCATCGCAGCATGACGACGTCGACGTCGACGACGTCGACAGTGACAGTGATGCACGTGAGGACGTCGACTATGAGTTTCCCGCAGGCTCGACGGTGTTGCAGCACGACGACGACGAGGACGGCGGCGGTGTGCATCGTGGTGGTGGTGCTGCACACGCGTCGTCATCGTCGCGTCGTCGTCGTGCGGTGGACGAGTTCGACGATGTGTTTGGGCCGCCGCGTCACCGCCACGACGACGACAACGACGCGGACGACATGGGCACAGGGCCACACGGCCGCGCACTGACAGCCGATGAGGTGGCGGCGCGCGCGGAGGCGGTGCGGCGTGACTGCGCACACAAGCTGCACACGGCGTCCTTCTTCCAGACGGTGCTGCATAGCCGCAGCCTCGTCGAGCTGTGTGTGGGCTACGGCGATGAGACGCTGCAGAGTGCGCTGCGCCACGCCGCACAGCTGTCGAGTGTGCGCTCCTACGACGCGGCGACGCAGTCGGCGAAGATGCTGCTGTACATCACTGCCCTCGACGCACACCGCCAGCGCCTCTTTGATGCCGAGTTTGCGGTGCCGCCGTATGTGCAGCTGTTTTGTGAGGAGATGGTGCGCTCGACGTGCGCCTAACACACACACACACACATTCACATAGCCTGCATACACATATGTGTGTGTGTGTATGTGTGTGTGCATGAATACATATTACGTGCACACATACACAAAAGAGGCAAGACATGAGCGTAAAGGCATGCTAAGTAGTGGTCGTCGTTGTGCATGCACACATACACACACGCGTAACGCACCGATGTGTAAGTGGTGTCTGTGTGGTGTGTTTGTGTGACGATGAATGTACAACAGCAGACCCGCCGTGTGTTTGTGTATATGCAGCTATGCACACCTCTTGTTGTTGTTGTTGTTGTTGTTGTTGTTGTGTGCATAGCTGTCGTCGCGCACATGAGTGAGAGTGTGCAACGTCTGCTCGAGGAGCTGCGCAATGACGCGCGCCAGGTCGAGCAGCAGATTGAGGTGCAGCTCAGCCGCCTCGACGAGCTCGCCTGCGTGAGTGAGGCGAATGTGCGCGTAGGCGACTCACCTGAGCAGAGCGCCACCACCAGCCACAACATCACCAGTGGTGGCGGCAGTAGTGACAGTCACGCGGTCATGTTGTCCGACACGCACACACACACACCGTCGACTCGCAGCAGCAGCGGCGGTGGTGGTGGTGCCGCCGCCGGGCAACGTGGCGGTCAGCTGCGTGAACGTCGTCCGCTGCTGCGTGACGTACAGCAGCGCTTTGCGGCGCTGCAGCACGAGGTCGAGCACGCCTTGCAACGCTTCGCTCAGCTCGTGCAGTCGATGGAGGAGTTGTGTCGTGACCTGCCGCCCACCTCGGCGGCGGTGCGGCACGCGGAGCGGCTGCAGAGTGTGCTGCAGGAGAAGAGGCAGGCCCTCGCGCGGGTGCGCGGTGACCTTGTCCGGCGCAGTGAGCGGCTGCAGCTGCTGCCGCGGGTGCACAACGAGGTGAGGCGCTACGAGCGCGAGGCCGGCGTGCGCACACTGATGGCGGAGCAGCAGTCGCTGCGGCACACGCAGGCGCGTGTGGGCCTCGTGCTTGAGCAGGCGCAGAGCACACACGCGCAGCTGCGCAGTCAGCGTGAACGCTTTGTCAGCATGTCGAGTCGACTGACGACGCTGATGGAGCGCGTGCCGGTCATACAGACTGTCCTCGGTCGCATACACGCACGTCGGCGACGCAACGCGGTGGTCATCGGCGCCGTCATTGCGTTGTGTGTGTTTGTCACGTTCCTTGCCTGGTAGCGTCTGTGTGTATGTGTGTGTGTGTGTATGTCTGTCTGTCTGTGCGAGTGTGTGTGTGCGACACACATGCGCGCATGCTGCTTCTGTTGTCTTGTTGCCGCGTTGTACGGCCACGCACAGCGCACATTGTGTGTGTACAGACGCGATGCGCAGCGCATCGAAGCCGCAGGCGATGTCGCCGACGGCAGCAATGACAAGCAAGCAGCAGCAACAGCAACAGCCGCAGACGCAGCGTAGCGGTCGCGGCGGCAAGCACGCGCCGCATCGCAAGCCGCTCGCCGTGTTCGTGTCGTCGTCGACATCACCAGCTGCCGTCGAGGCCGTCGCGACGACGGCAGCAGCAACGACAGCAACTGCAACAGCAGCCGCAGTCACGACAGTCGACGCGGCAGTCAACGAGGACGCGAGCAACAACAGCCGCAACGCCATCGTGGTGGCGGCGCCTGTGGTGGCGGCGACGACCAGTCGTGGCAGTCCGCGTGCTGTTAATGCAACAACGACGACGACAACAACGGCAACGGCAACGACAGCAGCAGTGATGCGAAGCAGCCACAGTCATCGCCATCGCCACCACGGTGTAGCAACAACGACAACAACAGCGGCAGCGGCAACGGCCACGACAAGCGTGTCGCCTCCACCCTCACGTGCAGGTGCAAGCAGCAGCAGCGCAAGCAACAGCAGTGATGTGCTGAACGAGACACGTGTGCGCGCGGCAACAGTCGCTGCTGCCGCTGCCGCCACCGCAGCCGCAGCAGCAACAATGATGCGACGCAACAATGCGCCGACGATGCACCCCGCGTGCTATGTGCCAGCCCCTGTGCTCGCACAACGGCGTCGTCATCGCCTGCCGCTCGTCCTGGCTGCTGCCGCAGCAACAGCAGCGACAACAACACCAGCCGCTGTTGTCGCAGCAACAGCTGACGACAAGGACAAGACGAGCACACTGTCGCCACAGACAACAATGGCTGCTGCTGCTGCTCCTTCTACTACGACAACGACTATCGATGTGCACGATGGCAGCTACGCAGATAGCATCGACGTGCCCTTGTACAGCGCACCACCGTCAACACAACGAGAAGGTGCAGCAGCAGATGACGGCGACGCTGTCACTGTGCCTGCCGTAACGACAGGCAAGGCGCGCAGTGCGACGACGACGACGACAACAACAGCACACGACAAGGACAACAAGAGCAACAACGACGACGAGGAGGACAGTAACAACAATGACGACGATGACGACGATCAGAGCAGCAGCTATAGCGCCAACTCGAGCTTCAGTGAGACGGCACAGAGCGCACTGCACAACACCACAGTCGGCAGCAGCAGAAGCATCGTCAGCAGCAGTCGTCGTGACGACAAGGACGACGACGACGAGCAGCGTGACGACAGCCAACGTGCGAGTGCGCGACGTGGTGCAGCAGTAGCTGCAGCCGCAACACTGCACAGCGGCAACAGCAACGACGACAACGACAACAATGACGAGGACGAGGACAACAAGGACGATGCGTTGTACGACGAGGAGGACGAGGAGCAGGCGGTGCAGCAGTATATGGAGTCGTGGATCATGGAAGATGACGCGAGCAACAACAACAACGGCGACGACGACGACAATGACAGCGACAACCGTCACAGTCGCAGTAGCACGAACAGCGAAGGCGACGGCGGCGACGATGCGCACACGACGAGAGCGAGGCCACGACACGATGACACGAACGACGACGCAACAACAGCAGCACAAGCAGCACAAGCAGCACAAGCAACGACACCCGCAACACCACTGCCACCGTCAGACGATGAGGTGTGCCACGACGTGTGCAAGGCGCTCAGCTTGTACAGCTCCTTCTTTGCCAGTGCACATCGCACGGCGGTGTGGTGTGTCGACGACGCGGTGCTGTCACGCTGCTTGTCGTTTGTGCAGCTCATGCAGTACGACGAGCAGAAGAACGCCGCCGCCGCTGCTGCTGCTGCAAACATACACGCTACTGCTAATGCTGTCAGTAATGATGCTGCTGCTGCTGCTGCACATGAGCATGCCTCGCCGTCGAGCAGCGCTGCCCTCGCACCAGCCCCGCTGCGTGTGTACAAGCCTGCAATTGACGGCAACAACGACAACAGCAGCAGCAGCAGCAACAACACAACGAGCAGCAGCAGTAGTGGTGTGTTGTGTGGCACATGTCGCCGTCGTGCGCCACCGCGTTGTGCGGCCGACGCGTCAGCGACTGCATCGACACACTTCCTCGATGCAGCCGAGGCGTTGCGGTGGATGGAGATGCACGAGTATGTCATTGCGACCATACTCGCATGCTGCGCGACAACAACAACAGCAGCGACAGAGCACAATACGCACATGCAACGAGAACAATGGCAACAACAACAACGGCACAGCAAGCGACGCAAGAGCAGCAGCAGCAGCAGCAACAACAATCGTCACGACACAACGACGACGGCAGCGGCAGCGTCGGCAAGCTTGTGGCGAGGTGCAGTGCAGCAGCGTCAGCCATGTATACCAGGCAATGTACACCCGGTGGTGTGGGCTGCGCAGTATGTGTGGCGTCACTATGCACACGAGCTGCTGCTGCAGCAACCACAGCACAGCGGCAACAACAACAACAGCAGTAGTAGCGGCAGTCATGACAACAGCCACAGCATGGCAGATGCACAGCACGACGACAAGGACAGCAGCATTGCCTTCTCGCCTTCTGCGTCCTCTGCAGCCGCCGCCGCCAGCACATCCATGACATCCTTCATGCACGCCTTTGCGGCCGCGTGGGAGCGGCAGGTGCGTGTGCTGCTGTGCAGTGCTGCGCCCACACATCAGCGCACCTTCTTCTCCTCGTACGACGCCCTAACCTTCTCGTCGGACATGGAGGGCGGCAATGTGTTGCGCATTGAGCGTGCTGTCGAGGCGTACATGTACTATGTCTGGCTCGAGCCCGACCGCGGCAGTGACAAGCGCATCTGGTTTCGCTTCGCCGTCGCGGGCGCGCAAGCCGGGCGGCTGCTGCGCTTCCGTCTGCTCAACGCCGCCCCACACTCGAAGCTGTACCGCGACAACCACATGCGACCGGTGTGGCGCGACGACGCGCAGCAGCGCTGCTGGGCTCCCGTAGACGACTGCACGTTTCGTACGGCCAACAATGACGTTGACGGCGAGGTGAGCTTCGCCGTGGTGCCGCGCAGCGACAGTGCGGTGCTGCAGATTGCGTTTTGTGTGCCCTACACCTACGCCGACCTGCTCTGTCACTTGTGCCACTGGCGCGCCCTCGTGACGGCGTACAATGCCGCCATATGCAGTAGCAGCAGCAGCAGCAGCAGCAGCAATAACAAGGACGGCGCGGCGCGATGCATACGCTTCGAGCAGCGTGTGCTGTGCTATACGCCCGAGGGACGCAAGCTGCACTTGCTCGTCATCACGAGCAGCAACAGCAACAACAGCCACGCCGCACTTGCAACAACAGCGGCAGCCGTGACTGCGAGCAGCAGCAGCGGCTACAACAATAACAACGCCACCACCACGTCAACGGCGGCAGAGGGTGTGCACGGCCCGTATGCCAGCTTTACCTCGGGCAAGAAGGTGGTGCTCATGAGCGGTCGTGTGCACCCGGGCGAGGTGACCGCCTCACACGGCCTGCACGGCGTCGTGTCGTTTCTGCTGTCCAGCGACGCGCGCGCGGTGCGGCTGCGCGAGCGCTTTGTCTTCTATGTGGTGCCCATGCTCAACCCCGATGGCGTCAGCCACGGTCACTCGCGCATGGACGTCTATGGCGTCAACCTCAACCGCTGCTACAACGACCCCGACGCGACGACGCAGCCGACGGTGTACGCGCTGCGGCGCCTCTTTGCGCACCTGCAGCGCCGCTACCGCGAGCGCGTCGTCGCGTATGTTGACTTTCACTCGCACGCGTCGCGGTCGCGGACGTTTGTGTTTGGCAACTGTCTGCCGCGGCGTGTGCAGCACTGGAACATGGTCTACGCAAAGCTGCTCGAGCTGCACGGCAATGAGCTCTTCGCCTTTGCCGACTGCCGCTTCTCACGCGGTGGCATGGTGAGCAAAGATGGCGCGTCACGGGTGCTGTTTGGGGGCTGTCTCATACACAGCTACACGATTGAGCTGCCACACTTCACCGACGGGGCGCTGTACGTGGACACGTGGCGTGATATGTGCTCGGGTGCGGCGCCGCCGTATGCGCATCAGCACCGCGTCGCACGAGCTGTTGGCGCAAACGCCGACAACAACGACAACGAATGCACTGATGGCAAGCGACAAGGTAACGACATGGACAAGCAAACGCCGCAGCCGCCGCCGCAGCAACAGCAACAGCAACACGCGCAGCGTACGCACGGCAGCGTGGCACGAGCGCGCACCAAGTCGAAGCAGCGACATGGCAAAGCAGCAGCAGCAACACAACAGCAGCAGCAACAGCAGCAGCAGCAACAGCAACGCAGTCGCCGACACGCATCGACGCGGCGTGCCGTGTCGGCGGCTGTTACACGCACACGCAGCAATGCAACAGCAGCAGCGAAGGCGACGGCTGCCACATCATCATCAACGACAACGACAACGACAACACTTGCAAGTAACAGCAGCAACACCACAGCAGCCAAACGACGTAGTGTGAGCATGGCGGCGACGTGTACAGCACACGACAAGACAACAACGACGACGACAACGACCACAATGCAGCCAACGCGCACACGACGACGCTCGCTCGCACCACCGCCACCGCCGCTGCTACCGCCGCCGACGCTGCGTGCCATTGCGCTGCCGTGTGTACTGCAGCAGAGCGCGCAAATGGGCCGTGCGTGTCTGCTCGCGCTGTACGATTACTGCAACCTCGGCACGCGTCGCTCACATGAGCTGACAGCGTACGGCGGCCTCGAGCGTGTTCTTGTCGATGTCAAGAAGCAGCTGCGCCGTTCGCGTTGTGCGCCCAAGGCAAGTGCAACAGCAGCAGCAGCGACAACGACTGCTGCTGCGCCGACTGCAACGGCAGCAACAACAGAAATGTGTGCTCTGTACAAGCAGTACTAGCAGACGTGACAGCAGTAAGTATGTGTATAGGTGTGTGTGTGTGTGTGTGTGTGCATGTGCTAGTGTTTATGTGCATGTGCTTGTGTTTATGTACACGAGCGCACGACACGGCCATCGTCATCATTATACAAACATATACATGCATACATCTATACATATACAAATACATACGAATATGCATACGGACAAAACATATACATACAGCAGTGTCAGCAAGCAAGCAGCAGGACAGAGAGCTAACGTAGTGCAACGACAAGATGTGCGTGTGTGTGCTTATGTGTGTGTGCGTGCGTAGTGCAACGAATGCCATTCGCACTTGTGTGTGTGTGCGCACTTGCTGTTGCGTGTAGTCATAGTCACATACACACACACATACATATACACATCTATACGGTGTGTGTGCAACGTGCAGCACAAATGAGCAGTGACGCGACAAGCGAGGCGACGGCCGCCGAGGCGGCGCAACGCACGGCAGACGACGCTGTCGTGGCGACGGCAACGACAGACGAGTGCGCCAGCGATGACGCACACCAGAGCAGCAGCAGCAGTAGCAGCAATGACAACAATGACAGCGACGACAAGGACAGCGATGACAGCAGCAACAACAGCAGCAGTGACGACGAGGACGTCGAGCTCGACTACCACTTCGCCAACGACGAGGAGGCGCTGACGGCGCGAGAGGCCGGCCTGCGTGCGTACAACGCCGGCCGCTACGGTGACGCACTCGATCAGCAGTATCGCGTGGTGCGCTACTTTGCCGAGAAGTATGGCGCAACGGCGGCGCCGTGTGGGGTGTTCTTTCTCGACTATGGCCTCTCACAGCTGCGTACGCTGCAGGCGCAGAGCGGCGTGGACGCGGTGCTCTCGCCACGCGATCAGGAGGCGCTCGAGACGTGCTACATCAACCTCGAAGTGGCGCGTGTGTGCTTGCAGAAGCGTGAGCGTGAGTGTCAAGAGGCACTCCTTGCCGCAACAACAACAACAGCAACAACAACAGCAACAAATGACGGCGCCAGCGTCGACACGCACGGCGCGACGCAGGCGCTCGCGCAGACGCGGCTGTCACTGGCCGAAGTGCACAACGCCCTTGGTCAGCTCAACGCAGAGAAGGAGGACTATGACGCGGCGTTGCGCGAGTACGAAGCCGAGCTGCTCATCTACCGCGAGATGCAGCAAGAGCAGCAGCAGACACGTGCCGCCGAGGACTTCAACAAGAACAAAAGCGGCAACAACAAGGACGACGAGGACGTGTTGCGCGTGTTGCCGCGTCGCGTCATTGCGGTGCTGTACAGCATCGCCGACTGCTACATGAAAGAGGCTGACTTTGACGGCGCCGCCACTCGTCTGCGCGCGACGCTCGACGAGCTCGCCACATACCCGGCGCACACGATTGAGCCCGAGCTCGTGAGCGAGCTGCGCGACGTGCTCGCCGACGCCGAGGAGATGCGCAATGGGACGTACAAGGAGCTGCGCGAGGCGATTGCGCAGCAGTTTGCGCCCGAAGCGGAGCAGATGCCAACGGCGCAGGAGTTCTACGCCGTTGGCGGCGATGACAAGCATCCGTACCTGTCTGCGCTGCCGGGGGGTGCCGGTGAGGAGGGTAACGAGGCCTCGCACTTGTCCATGCCCGTGTCGGCGAATGGGCAGGTGCTCGGACTGCGTGAGCACAGCAACAGTCAGTCCATCTCGCTCTTTCCGCGACAAGGCAGTCGTAGTGGCATGCCACCTGCAGCAGCAACGACAGCAGCAACGACAGCAGCCGGTGCGCAGGCAGGTGCGACGAGCGGCAGTACCGAGGCTGCGCCAGCTGCTGTGCAGTACGTCGTCGCACGCAAGAAGCCGAAGCCGGCAACAGCCACAGCGGCTGCAAGGGACGTGGCAGACGAGCCGGCATGCAAGCGTGTGCGTGCCGAGTAGCAGCACAGTGTGCGACGTCGTCGTCGTCGTCGCGTTGCGCTACGTTGCAGGTATATAGATGATAGTGTGTTTGCATCTCTGTGTGTGTGTGTGTCTGTGTGTGTGTGTACATAGAGAAAAGGAAGACGAGCAGACGGGCAAGCGGGTCGGTGAACGTAGCAAGCTAATGTGCATGGCACAGTGTGCATGCTAAACGTGAGTGCGCGTGTATGTGTGTATGTGTGCGTGTACGTGCAGCACACCAAGGAAGTGACACGATTGAGTGTGTGTGCTCGACTGCGTTGCTGCACGTGCGTGCACACATCGCAGACACACACATGCGTGCTTGTTGTTGTTGCTACTTGTCTAGTCGTTTGCGTGTCGCATGTGACACGCACACCGCGTGTGTGTGTGTGCGCATACATGCGCTTCTCTGACTCGCATTGCCACCTCGCCGTTGGCGTGGACGTGCAGCAGCAGCAGCAGCAGCAGACACGACATGAGCTGCGTCACGTTGTCGTGTGCGGCACGCACCCCGACATTGACTGGCAGCACATTGCCGCGCTCGCCACAGACACAACGGCGGCGACAGCAGCAGCGACAGCGACAGCGACGTGCAGACCGCCGCACATACTCGTCGGCTTCGGCGTACACCCGTGGTATGTGCCAGAGCTACCCGACGCAGCAGCACGCAACGACACGGCAAGCAAGCGCAACAGCGGCAACAACAGCAGCACTGGGGGCGACGGTGTTGCCGCTACCGCGCACGCGTCGGCGTCGTCCTTGTCACAGCTGATGACGCAGCTCGAGCACAGCCTGCGCGCGCATCCGCATGCCATTGTGGGCGAGGTCGGCCTTGACAAGCTGCGTGGGCCGTCGGCGGAGGCACAAGTGGCGGCGCTGCGTGCGCAGCTGCAGCTCGCGGCAGTGTATCGGCGACCTGTGTCGTTGCACTGTGTGCGTCACTATGGTCTGCTGTTGCAGCTGCTGCGCAGCCTGCCGCCACGGCAGCTGCCACCGTCGCTCATCGTGCACGCCTTCACGGGCTCGTACGAGGTGGCGCGTGCACTGCTGCAACTGTACACGCGCGCGACGAAGCACGCCAAGCCGCCACAGCAGCAGTTACAGAAACAAGAGCAGCTGCAGAAACAAGAGCAGCAGCAGCCGTACGCGTCACCGTGTTGTGTTTATTTTGGTGTAGGCAATCGCACCAGCTTGCGCGTAGTCGACTTTGCCTCACGCACGCTGCCGCTGCTGCTGCGACAGCGGCGCGTACTGCTCGAGACGGACGCGTACTACACATACACGAAGAAGAGCAGCAGCAGCAGCGGCGATCACGACAATGGCGCACCCGTGGGCGTCACGTGTGACGTGGCAACAGTGTATGAGCCGCTCGTGCAGCTCGCGTCATACATGGCAACAGCAGCGGCAGCAGACGAGGTCGACGGCGCAAGTGACGGCGACGGCGGCGAGGACGTCTGCGAAGCTGCCTTTGCGCAGGCCTTTGCTGCCGTGTTGCCGCTAGTGACGAGAGCGAGGCAATGATGCGTGTGCAAGGTGTGCATGCTCGCGCAATGTGCAAAAAAAGGCACGTGTGCACATGTCTTGCAAAAACATGTGTGTGCGTTGTGCACTGCATGCCACACCGCTGCCGCGCTTGTATGCATCGACACACACACACACACACACACACGATAGCCGTTGTGTACACATACGACCACACGCGTGTGTGCGCAGCCGCCTTCGTGTCTATCGACACACACACACACACACACACACACACACGCACGCACACACAGGCGCACACGTTGCCGTATCGCTCTTGTTGTTGTTGCCGTCATGCCACACTTGTGTGCCAAAGCATACGCGCTGCACGCGTCATCTGCCGCGACGACACCCGTCGCTGTTCGCGTGCACAACACGACAGCCGATGCCGCAGACGACCGCGCAGACGCCAACACGCCACCGTCGTGGTCGCCTGCCGCGCCATACATGTCGTGGTCACCACCACGTGCACACACGCACAGCAACATGCACATGGGCAGCAGTAGCAGCAATCAGACAACACCATATCGCAAGCGCGAGCAACAAGCTGCGCAGTCACGCGCCACGTCGCCTGACACGACGGCAGCGACACCGCTGCAGCCACGGCGGCGAGGCGATGAAGACGACGCCGGCGACAAGCTCACACACATTCGCCTCGGCTGCTTCGCTGACGAGGCCGTCAACGACACGGTGCTGTGCGGTGTGCTGCACGCGAGCAACGCCGACGACGCGTTTGCGCTGCGTGTCATGGACATGTGCAGCAGGATGACGGTGTGGTGACGTGCCCTAGCACGACACGCCGCTACGCTAGTCGCACACACAGACACAGACACACATCTCGCGTTTTCTTACTTCACGTGCGCATGCTCTTGTGCATGCTTTGTTATATATATGTTTGTATATATGCGTTTGCGTTTGTGCTTGTACGATGGTGCATGCGTGCACGCACGCACGCACGCTGTGCACTGCGTTGCGAGCTTGCTGTATGTGAGCGTGTGCACTGTGTGGGCTGTGCGCGTGTGATGTGTCTCTCGACACACACACACACACACACACACGCCTTCGTCATGCATTCGTACTCGTTACTTGGCTTCGCTTCTCACAGATTTGTTTCCACAGTATATCTCTGCGTTTGTCTGCCTCTCTGTCACATGCAACGATCGTGTTTGACATGTATATATATACATATGTGTATGTTTGTGTGTGTTTGTGTGTGCTTGCGTCCTCACTAGGTTTGCTATGCTACAGATGCACAGACACACACCATTCGTTCGCTTGCCTTCCTCATCTTGTTACGCTTGCCCAGCGGCAACGTCATAGCTTTGCTCCTTGTACTCGACGCTTTTGCGTCACAAATGCGTATGTACGTGTGTGTGTGTGTGTGTGCATATGTGTGTGCGTGTGCGCGTCCTCTATACACGGACGGTGCTGTTGTCGCACAAGTATATGCACGCGAGCGCGTGTTTGTGTCGCAATCCCCCCTGTGCGGCGGCAACAACACGACGAAGAGCGACACAGACATGCACACTTCGTTGCTGTATGTGCTGCGTTGCCTTGTGCATTGTGTATGTGTGCGCACATACCTGTTGTAGTGTGAGACACACATACACACATAGACGGACATGTTCTTTTGGGGCAGCTACAACTTCGCCGCCCCGCAGCAGAGCGAAGACGTTGCGCGGCCGGTGCTGCGCTATCCGCTCTACGTCCCACCGAGTGTGCCTTTGCTCGTGCAAGCAGGTGAGCTGCCTACGGCGGAGGCGGCAAGCTGCATTAGCAGCGACGACGCGGCGGTGCAGACGGCGCTGCGTGCGCTTGCTCGCGCGCCGCCGCTGCGTGTCGTGCACGTCGCATGCGGCGTCAAGCACGTCCTTGCCGTGCTCGAGCTGCCGCAGACAACAACATCAGCGACAACGGCAACACACACGACGGCACACAACAACAATAACAACAATGGCGGCGGCGTACGTCACGTGGTGTATGGCATGGGCAGCAACCACCACGGTCAGCTCGGCGCACACGTCGCGACGTACACCACCACACTCGCCAACCTGCGCCTCGACGACGACGGCCTCGTCGCACGCGACGACCACATCGTCAGTGTCGCGTGCGGTGCTCGTCACACACTGATCTGCACGGCACGTGGCAGTGTGTACGTGAGTGGTGACAATAGCTGCGGTCAGCTCGGCCTCGACGCGACGGCGCTGCGGCGTGCACTGCTGCATCAGCAGCAGCGACGTCAGCACCCACACCACGGCGGCAGCACGATGAGCAAGAGCAGCGGCAACAGCAGTGGCAGCGGCAGCGGCAGCGGCAGCAGTGTCGCCGCCGCGTCATCGTCGTCGTCCTCGAGTGGCAGCGGTGTGTGTGTCATGCAGTTCACTGCACTGACGCAGCTTGCGCACATACGTGGCGTGTACGCGTGCGGCAACGCGTCCTTTGCGCTGGACGATCGCGGTCGCCTGTACTCGTGGGGCGAGGCGCAGCACGGCCATCTCGCGCACAACACCCGCGGCGAGCGCGCGGACGCGCAGACGCTGAAGGAGGTCACCGAGCACGTGACGACGCCGCAGCTCGTGCGCTGGTTCGAGCGACACCGCGTCACACTCGTCGAGGTGGCGGTCGGCAAGGCGCACGTGGTGTGCCGCAGCGAGGATGGTGAGGTGTACACGTGTGGCGAGGGCGCCTTTGGTAAGCTCGGCCACGGCGACGTCCGCGCCCGGCTCGAGCCGACGCGTGTCGTGTTCGCCGAGCGTCGGCACCCCGAGCGCGTGCGCAGCATCGCCGCCGGTGACGACCACACGCTGGTGCTGAAGCACAGCAGCGTGCTCGGCTCGGTGGTGTACTTCTTTGGCAAGCTGAGCAACGGCGACGGGCAGCTGCAGCCGGCGATTGTGCCGATGCCTGGCCTGAGCGGCGTCTGTGACGAGGCACATGCGCTGCGGTGTGTGGTGGCGGGGCGTGGCAATCTGTCGCTGTGCCTGAGCAACGATGGGCGGCTGTATGTGTGGGGCAAGCATGCGTATGCGAAGCTGCACACGGGCTGCAGCGCCGCCGCCTCGCGCGCCACCCCGCACCTCGTCGAGGTGCTCGAGCGCTACCGTGTCGAGCACGTGGCCGTGGGCGGCACATGCCTCATCGCGAGCGCGTCGCGTCTGCGCGGCGCAGACGACGACGACGACGCGGAGACGGCGGTGGTGGCAGCAGCAGAAGGTGTTGTCGATGTGGCGCAGACGCGCGAGACGGACACGAGCAACGACAAGGACGAAGAGCAGCCACAGCCGCAGGAGGTGACGATGGCAGCTACAGCCGCCACCGCGGCGCATGCGTGGGACGTGGTGGTGCCACACGACCTGCGCGTCAACGCCCGCGGCGACGGCGACGACGCGGACGCGTACGAGGCGGCGGTGGCGTGTTTCCTGCGTCAGTACCTGGGCGAGGGCCTCGGTGGGGCGTATGTCGCCGACATGCCGCACGCACCCCCGCGCAGCCGCGCCGTGCGCTACGCGTTTGCGCGCGGCGGCGCACACAGCCTCACGCGCGGCGCGAAGGTGCGCGTGTGGATGACGGACGTGTATGCCCTCGGCACGGTGCAGCAGCTGCTGCTGCCAGCAAGCGCAGCCTCTGACGCAGCTGCCGCCAGCAACGACGACGCAGCGAATGACACAAACAAGCGACGTGACGTGCGTGTGCGCAGTGACAAGGACGACGACGACGAAGAGCAGGCCACTGCGGCGACGGCGTTGTCGTGTGGTCAGCGCGTGCTCGTGCAGTGGGAGCGCGACGACTGGCACGACGAGGAGCTAACGCTCTACTCGGGCGATGAGACGCTCGACGAGGCCAATGACAATCGTTGGCAGCCCTTCTGGTTCGAGCGTGATGCAGAGGGCAGCTATGTCGCCAAGTAACACACACACAAACACACGTCGTACACGGGCGTCACACTTGCTGCACACATGCACTCGTGTGCGTGTGTGTGTGTGTTTGTGTGCATATTTTGCACGTTTGTATAAAGGATGACAAGCACATGTGTTTGCCTGATCATGCTTGCATGCGCACGCTGCAGCGACGACGAGATGCGCCTTGTTGCTTGCCTCTTGTAGACACACTGCATATGCGTTTGTGTGTGTGTGCGTGTTTGCGTGTGCGTGTTCGTGTCGTGGCACAACCGTCAACTAGAACCCGCAGCGTCCTGCCTATACGCGACTGGGCGTGACCCGACGGTGAGAGGAGACACGCATGTGTGCGTGTGTATGTGTGTGCGGTGGGCGACACATCATGTGGCAAACAACAAGGACGCGCGTTGTTTTTTTTCTTGTTGTTGTGCTAACATGCCTACTACACACACACGTTGTCTGCATGTGTCTGTTGCCTTGTGTTTGCGTGTGAAGTAGTCTGTGTGTGTTTGTGTGTGTCGATATGGCGTGGTGGGGGCGAGTGTGTGGTGGCGTCTTTGCTGGCTTTGTGCTCGCACCTGTGCTGAGCGGCAGTGGTAGCACGGCAACAGCAACAGCGGCAGCCGCCACGGCGACGGTGTTGTGTGACGATGCGCACACGCACACAACGCCAGGCCTCGGCGCCGCCGCGCACATCAGCGCCGATCGCCTGCGCAACCACCTCTTTGACAGCGACCCACTGCCGACCGCAGAGGAACTGCAGTATGTCAAGACGTGGGGTGTGCGCTGGGTCGATGACTGGGATAGGCCCGAGCTGCGCAGCGGCAAGAGGCGACGTGGTGGCAGCAGCAGCAGTGGTGGTGCAGCGTCGCATGGCAAGCGGCAGATTCTGCTCATTCGTCACGGGCAGTACGAGAATGAGTCGGCGCGCGACGACCGTGTGCGTCAGCTGACGCCACTCGGGGTGCGACAGGCTCGCATGACGGGCGCCTATCTGCGTGACGCGTTTGCGCAGACGCAGAAGCAGCAGGAGTTGCACGCGGCGTGGCGGCAAGCGCGACGTGCACTGCGCGAGGCAGAGGACAAGGCCGACGCCGAGGACATGGCTGCGCTGGCGAGCAACGACGACGGCGGCGGCGGCGGCGACGACCACAAGAGCAAGACGCAAGCCGTGAGTCTCGCGGCGCTGGCGACGTCGGCGTCGACGGCGGCGGTGGCGCGGCTGCGTGAGGCGGCGCGGGCGGCCGAGCTGCGCGAGCGCGCCCAGGGCGGCTTCCTCGTCGCGAGCGCGCCCCACGCGCTGTACGTGTCGGACATGACGCGGGCGAAGCAGACGCTCGAGTGCATTCTCGAGTCCTTTCCACGTGCGCTGCGCAAGAGCGCCGTCGTCGTCGACCCCGACCTGCGCGAACGCTTCCCGTGTGACCCGCAACCGCCGTATCACCGTCACAGCACCTCCGCGGCGGACATGAAGGCTGCCGAGGACGTCTTCGAGCGTTACTTTTATCGTCCCACAGGCGACGACGAGGCGACTGTCGACATCATTGTCGGGCACGGCAACGTCATTCGCTACCTGACGCTGCGGGCGCTGCAGCTGCCACCCGAGGCGTGGCTGCGCACCACACTGCCGCACTGCAGCATCACAAGCGTGACGATTGGCGGCAATGGGCACGTCAAGCTCGTTGGCTGGGGCTCGTATGGTCACTTGCCACCAGACATGACGACGACGCACAATGTAAGCTAGGAGTGCAGCATTCATCGTGTACAGCATTGTGTATAGGTGTGTGTGTGTGTGTGTGTGTATAAGTGTGTGCCTGCGTGTGTGTGTATGTACGCATTTTTACGTTCGCAAACAATGTGCACAACAAATGTCACTCTGTGCACTTGCTGTAGTAGTGCAACGCCGCCTTGTCTGTCATACATAGTCTTTTAGCGTGTTTGCATACATGTAAGTGTGTGTATGTGTGTGTGTTGTGTGTGAGTGTTAGTGTGTGAGTGTGTGCTAGCACCGCCATCGGACTCGCTTGCGTCGCGGCCGCCAATGGCGCTTGTCGTGCACATGACCTCGCGAGATGAGCAAGCTTGTGTGTGCAAGAGAGTGAGAGGTGCGAGTGTGTATGCTAGCGTGTGTGCAGTCACAGACACTGTGTTTGTGTGTGTGTGCATGCCAGTAGCACCAAAAGGAACATGGCAGAGGCATCTCATCTCTCGCCATGATGGAACTGCTACAAGATAACACACACACACAGGCGTATGCACATATACATGTACATATACACACGTGCGAGTATAAGCATGTGTGTGTGTGTGTGTGTGTGCATGCGTGTGCGTTGCTGTCGACATGTGCAGGCACTCACGAACAATCCCACCATGGGCGTATACAAGCTCACACCTTGCCATCCCACGTGTGGACCTACGAGTGCCGAGAGTGCGCGACATGGCTGCTGTTGCGATTGCTGACGTTGCTGTTGTCTCGTGTGCGCTGAGTGAGTGTGCGTGCGTGCGTGGGACGCGTATTGATGCTCGCGTTTGTGTGACTACAGCGTCACTACGCGCATGCTGTCACGCTGCCGTTTGTGGTGCTTGTGTCTATGTGTGTGTACAAGCAGACGGAGTCTGTGTCAAATTCCGTCATGTGTGTGTATGTTTGCGTTTGTGCATGTTTGTGTGTGTGTGCACATGTGTGTGTGTGTACAACCGCACGCATATGTACACACACATACTCACACACAAGCGCACATGCCATCGTCACGTGTGCGGACCGGATGACTCCCAGATACAACACGCACAGATGCATGACATAGAGTGAGAGGTTTTTGCTTGTGTGTGTGTGTGTATGTGTGTGTGCACAGATGTGTATAGCATTGCGACGATGACGACAGACAACTTCTTATACACTGCCTACGCGACGTTACAGCGTCGTCGTGACGACAACAACAAGTTAATCCATTCTCTGAGTCGCTGCGCACATACATGCACACATACACAAACACACACACACACACGTTCACACTGTTGTTGCGTCCGTTGCGAATGTGCATTGTGTACACCACTATGTATGGCGTGTTTGTCTTGTTTTTGCGTTTGCACTAGCATACAGCACAAGTGACGTGTACGTTGTACGCTGTGCGACGGTAGCCTGCACCATGCGGCGTCGCGTGTCGGCGCTGAGCGCGAGCAGCAGTAGTCGCGAGCAGGCTAGCGATGCGCTGACGACGAGCACAGCAGCAGCAGCAGCATCAGGTGGTGAGCACAATGAGCAGCAGCGGCAGCAGCATGAGGCGCCGCCAATGGCGCAGGCTGACGGACTGTTTGTGCCAAGCTACGGTGTTAGCTTGCTTACTGCCGTCCTCACCGCACGCGCCGCGGCTGCGTCGCGTGAGGCATACGTGACGGATGCGGTGGTGCTGTTGCAGAGTGTCGCTCGCATGCACGCACAGCGCCGCGCGTATGCGCGTTTGCGCGGTGCCGTTGTGTGTGTACAGCGCGTGTACCGCGGCCACCGTGCACGCTGCGCCGTCGCTCGCCTTCGCGCCGCCGCACAACGCGCACACGTGTCTGCGTTGTTTGCCTTTTATGCGACACGCATACAAGCCTGCTATCGCGGCTACCATGTCCGCACGCGTGTGAGCAGCTACTACGCGACGAAGCGCTACATACACGATGTGACGCAGCGCTCGCAGGCGGTGCGCGCGCTTGCCGAGACGGTGAGCGCGCAGACGCAGCGCGCGCTCGAGGCGGCCTCGCATGCACGTGGCGAACGCGAGTATGAACGCGCCACCGCACGGCTGCACTTTGCACTGTCGACCAAGGCGATTGCGGGTGTGTACGCGCGTCCCGCGTGGCGTGACTGTGTTGCCACCGACACGAGTGCACGCGACACAGCAAACTACACGGACGACAAGGACGACAACAGCCACGACGACGACGAGCAGTGTGACACTGCGGCAGTCGACAAGGACGCGGCAGTCGCATGGCATGACACCGAGGTTGACATACGCCGCAACGCTGCGGCGGCGCGTCGCCGTGCTGCTGAGCAGCAACAACAACAGCAACAGCTACAACAACAAGAAGACAAGCATAAGCAGCATGCTGCAACGAGCACAAGAGCACGCGGCACGGTGCGCCTGCCACCACTGCAACGCTCGCACGCAGGACAGCAGCGCACGGCAACGACGACAACAAACGCAACACGACGGGCGGGCGACAAGGGCAGCAGCGGCAGCGGTGATGGCGGTGCAAGCAAAGGCAAGAAGGACGCTGCTACAGTGGCATCGTCGACAGCGCACGAACGCGACGCGTGTGTGTTTGTCAACGCCGACGCGCTGCCACCAGCGCGCACTCTTGCCGCGACGACACAAACAAACAAGACGACGAAGACGACGAGGCAGGCGACGGACGCGGTCGCAGGCGCGGCTATGCAGGGCGGCAAGAGTAAGCGCACAACGATGCCCACGACGTCGTCATCATCATCGCCCTCGTCGTTTCGCCGTGCCTTTGCTGTGCAGCCGCACGTTTGTGACGACCTGCCCGCACCTGCGCACAATGTGCGTGAGAGTGCGGCGCTGGAGCGTATGGTGGATGCACACTATGTGCGTCTGTTGCATGGCACGGGGCCGCCGTTTCGTGTCTCGCGCACTGCGTAGCGTGTCTACGTGCGTATGTGCGTGTGTGCACGTGTGCACGTGTGTGCGTGTGAGTGTGTAGCGATGTAGCAAGTGTATATGCAGCGCAGACGATGTATAGTGTCACACATGCAACTGACTGTATGTGCCTGTGCATGTGTGTATGTCACACACAAGTCACATCGTATGCACCTGTGTATATATGCGTGTGCGTACATGCGCGCGACTGCCTTACTTGTCTCTGATTTGCGTAGACGACGTGCGTACGTGTGTGTGTGCGACGACTATGCGCAGCGGTGTGGCAGTGGCGCGTGACGGTGGCACGTCGTCGTCGTCGACTGCCGTTGCAGACGCGATGCGCTACGCACACCTCGCCGCCGCCACGCAACGTGTGCAAAGCATTGCCGCTGCCGGCGGCTCCGCACTGCCTGCCTCGATCGATGCGTCGCATTGCCTGGAGCTGCTCGCACAGCTGCAACGACAACAACAGCAGCAGCAGCAGCAGCAACAGCAGCAGCAGCAAGCCCTGCGCAGCAGTAGCAATGGCAGCAACAGCGCGGCTGTTGCGCAGGCGATGTTGCACGCACACGGCCTGCCAACGCCGGCGCGTGTGGCGAGTGCGTTTGCCGCGGCAGCCGCGCACTCGGCGCTCGGTGCGATGTTGCAGCAGTTTGCACTGGCGGTGGTGCGCTTGCACACCCACGGCGCCGCCGCGTGCGCGGGCGAAGCGAGCAAGCTCGAGGCACAACTGCACGCAGGCCTCTGCCACAACAAGAGTAGGAGTAGTGGTGGTGGTGGTGATGGTGCGCTTGCGCCATATTTGTACGAGCTGCAGGGCCTCGGCACGCTGTACAGCTACCTGTGGTCACAGTGCGCCCTCGCCGAGTGCGGCTTCGCGAGCAGCAGCAACAGCAACAGCAACAACAACAACAGCGACAGCAACACGACATGTGACGCCGTTGTGCTGCCACGACTCGTGCCGGCAACGTCGTCACCACATGTGCCGCCACGCAGCAACGATAATGATGGGCACGAGGCAGCTGACACGGCTGCGACGCTGTCGTCGCACAGCGCGCCGGCGGGCGTCGGCAGCAGTGTGACACACACTGTCAAGCGCCACAGCAGCGTCGACGCAGCACACAGTCACCGCAGCACAACAAACGCACGTGCAGTTGCGGTGCGTTGCGTGGACTGGAGTACGGCGCTGCAGACGTCGTCGCCGACGGCAAAGACAAGCGCCGCTGCCCCACACCGCGACGACAAGGACATGAACGGGCACACACGACGCGTGTGGCGGCAGCCGCGTAAGCTGGCGGTGCATGTGCATGCACTGAGCGCCGTCGCGCGTGCGTCGGCGCGGCCTGTCGTCCTTGACGACGGCAGTGGCAACGGCAGCAGCAACAACAGTTGCAGCAGTACACGTGAGCCGCTGCCGCGTCATGGCATTGCGCCTGACGAGCCGCAGACAACAACAACAGCGACAACACAACAACAACGCCCGCATGCGGCGCCGCCGTGTGCACGCAGTGCTGCAGAGCTCGCGCATGCGGAGTGTGTGCTGCAGCTGCAGCGTCAGTTCGGTGTGACGCGGCTTCGCAACTACGCCGACGAACGCGACCTCGTCGAGTATGCGCGGCTGCTGCATCACCTCCTCGACGACGAGGACGACGGCGATGTTGGCGAGGTGGTTGAGAAGGACAAGGGCGACGGCGACGATGTAAGCTAGTATGTGTGGTGTGCGCGCGGTGTGGCCTGTCGCGCACACGTGTGCGAGCATGCGAAGTGTGTGTGTGTGTGTGTGCATTGCATGTGTGCGTCGACGAAAGTTATGTGTATATGTATCTGTATATGTAATTGTGTGTATGTACATGTGCGATGCTCTCTCTTGCCTGCGTGTACACGCGCTTGTGTGTGCTGTTGTTGTTGTTGTAGTTGCACGATGCTCGCAACACACACTGTTGCGGTGCCGTCGCAGCCGCCACGACGGCCGCTGCGCCGCAGCATTGACAGCGACGCCGCCTCGCTGCTGCAACGGCTGCGCGCCAACGACACGACACTGCGCGCGCTGCGTGTGCACGTCGCTCTTGTAGACATTGCGGCACCTGCTGCAGACGTGGGCGACGCTGAGGGCGTTGCTGAGGACGATGACATGGCAAATGTGCTGCATACCATGATGAGCAAGCACACGGACAGAACGACGACGAGGACGACGAGGTCACGTTGTGCACTGCAGCAGGCACTACTGCATCACCGCCATCTGCGCAGCCTCGACGTGACGCCCGCGGCGTTGCGGCGGTTGTCGCGGTACGGCAGCACAGACGAGTGCGGCAACTATGACAGCAATAGCAACAGCAACAACAGCAGCGGCAGCAGCAGCCGAGACAATGAGCAGGATGCACTCGTGTGGCGTTCGCTTGCCTGGTCGGGCCTGCTGCGTGCGTGCTATCACTTGCCGCTGCGTGCCCTACACGTCTCGTCACTGCACATGTGCAGCAGCGAGGTGGACGCGACACTGCGGCTTGTCAGCCACCTTGCGGGCGTGTACGCGTATGGCGAGTGCAACAACATCGCCGCAAACAACGCTGCTGCTGCCGATGCTGCGATGACAACGACGACGACAGGCACACTTGAGCGTCTCGACATGAGTGGCAGTGCGCTGTCCGTGTCGCAGGCAGCATTGCTTGGCACGCTGCTGTGGTGCACGCGCAGCTCGCTGCGCCACGTCTGCCTCGACGAGTGCGACCTGCGTAACGAGGGCGTCTGTGCGCTGCTTGCGCCACTGCCGCAGCTGAAGCAGCAGCAGCAGCAGCTACTGCGTCAACAGCACGATCACAACGATGATAATGAGGACAAGGATGGCGTAGGGCGTAGGTGTGATGCTGTTGTTGTGCGGCTGCAGACGCTGTCACTGCGTCACAACCGCCTTGACGTGACGGCAGCCGCGGGTGACGAACTGCAGCAGTTGTTGCTGACGCTACTGCTGTTCTCGCCGCAGCAACAGCAACAACAGTTGTTGCTGGCTGCGGATGACGACGCACATGCCAAGCGTAGCACAGTGTGCAGCAACAACAACAACAGCAGCCACATCGCTGTCGCGTTGCCGTGGTGTGTGCGTGTCGCACTCGACGGCAACCACACCGGTGCGGCGTTGTACAAGGCACTGTGCATACACACGCGTACACAACAACAGCAACAGCCGTCGACGTCGTCAGCGCCGTTGACGCAACACGTCGATGGCGGCGGTGGCAGTGACAGGACAGACGACGTACATGCTGCAACAGATAACAACAACAACGACGACGACAACAATGACACAAACATTGCCGCAATGTCGACGGCGACTGTGCATGACGGGATGAGCGGCACAACAATGATGCAGATACGTTTGCAGCGTCTACTCGTCGCCTTTGACGCACATGAGGCTGCGCAGCTGTGTCAGACGCGCAGTTGCACTGACGCCAACGACAAGGACGACGACAGCATGATGACAGCGACGTCGAGTATGCTGACGACGTACGAGCAGGACGAGCTGCTGCGGCGTCGCTGTCGTGCTGAGCGGCTGCTGTACCGCGCTTGCTTGCGGCACGCACTGATGCACGGCGACAACAGCAACAACAGCAACAGCAACAACAACGACGACGATGCTGCATTGTTGCGTGATGTGCTCAGTGCATTGCCGCGTTGCGTGCAACCACAGCAGCAACAGCAAGAGCAGTAGCACAGCTCGTCGTGTGTGTGTGTGTGTCGTGTGCTTACACAATGTACATATAGCCATACATGTACTGCAATATGCAACGTATGCTCTCTCTGTCGTGTGTGTATGTGTGTATGTATTGCTATGCTGCATGTGTGTATGCGTCATCGTGCCACGCCGTGCTTGTGTCTCTTTCATTGTGTGTACATTTACATGCGTTGCATATGGCGCCTCTGCGCAGCACACACACACACACACACACACACACACATACACACACACACACACACACTCATGCTTATGCATGCCACGGCGAGTGTGCGGCGTCACTTGCCGCCCTTGTCGTCCGTATCGTCACGTACGCTGCGCTGTACGTTTGTTGCTCACGCTTGTCTGCACAGCACACGTTGTGTTGCCTCGTCGGCAGCGCCATCATCGTCGTCAGCAGCAGCAGACGCCAACAGCGAGACGACAACGACGCGGTCATCTGTGCAGCAGCACGCAGTGTCCACCGCGACGCTGCCGACGATGCCGACATTTCACCCACAACGTTTCCGCTACGATAAGATGCTCTCACTGCGCACGCGGACATTGTCGACGTACAAGGAGCGCTGTCGTGCGCTGCAAAGGCGGTGGGCTGCGCTGCAACAACGCATTGCTGCACAGACAACAGCTACAACAACAATAGCAACAACTACAACAACAGCAACAGCAGCAACTACGGCAGCAGCCAACACGACGTCGTGTTCGTCTACGCCGCTGCAGCTGCTGCCACCCACTCTCGCCGACGAGCTGGATCGCATCAATCGCAAGACGGAGGCTCTGTACAGCTGCGACTGCTTTGTGCTCAGTGATGCGGTGGTGTACAGCACAATGCACCACAATGTATGCTGTGGCGCGTACGATGAGGCGATACGAACGTGGCTGCTGCCGCGTGTGGTGCGCGAGCGACGCGGTCCGCCCTACCCGGCGCGGCTGCTGCGTGACATGACGCACATGCTGCGTGCGCACGTGCTCGTGCTGCTGCCCTCGTGCACGGCGACGCTGACACACGACGACGCGGCGCTGTGCGCCGACGCGTATGTGGTGCTGTGCGCACACGCGCCACAGAGCGGCAGTGACGTTGCCGTGCGTCAAGCACGACGACTGCTACGCTTGCCCGACAGCAGCACGATCACGACAGCACACGAGAACGACGACAACAACAACAACGATGACGATGATGATAACAACGTTGACGACGATGACGACGATGACGACGAGCATGTCTTGTCCGCACTGTCTGCACGACAACACAACGACGACGACGCTGTCGACCTCGGTGCAACATGCGCAACGACAGCGAGCGGCAGCATCGGCGCCGACGCGGCGGAGGCGACGGACGCGGCGCTGCACGCACTGCTGCAGCCGTCGTACAATGTGTACACGCGATACCTGCTCTGTCGCTACTACCTGCCCTTGCTGCAGGCCTCACGCGAGCTGCGCCTCTTCCTCGTCGACCTTGCTGCTGCGCGTGTGACCACCGAAGAAGATGAGGACGATGACGACGACAATAGCGACAACAACGATGATGTTGACAACGAGGACAGCGAGTCGACGCCGATGACAACAAACACAACACGCGATGTGCGCCGTGACGTGTTGGCGCTGTCGTCGGAGGCACACACACGCGCCGTCCACACGCTGCTGTGCAGCTTTACACACCGCCACTCGCTCGTGCGTGCCGCAAACGACGATGACAACAACAACAGCAACAACAGCAGCGATGATGATGAGGGCGGTGACAGTGTACTGCAGCTCGTCTTGTCACACTACGCCGCACTCGTGCAGTGCGCTGCCGAGGCGCGGGAACTGCAGCTGCTGCTCGCCCTGCACACTGCCTTCTGCACTGCGTTTGTCACACTGCCGCGCACCTCGGCAAACAACAACAACAACAACAACAAGAGAAATAACGACGACAGCAACGAATGTATGAGTGGCGACAGTGCGATGTATGCACGGCTGAACACGGCAACGTGGTGCAGTGCGGCGGCAGAGGCACATGACGACGGCGGCGGCGGCGAGGGTGGCGACTGCACACGCCGTCGTGGTGTGCGCTGCGTCGTGTACGCCGATGCACAGCGCCGTGTGCGACGCTTCGCCGCGGAGCACATCGCCACGGTATATTATGTCCGTGAGCTTGTGCAGGCGGAACGGCAGCTGTGGGCGTTGTATCGTGTACAACAGCTGCTCACAGCCGCCGCCACCGTAGCAAGCGCAACAACAGCAGCAGCACCAGCAGTGGCGAACACACAGGACACACTGCACGCCGTGGCCGACGACGCGCACCTTGATGTCGCCATGGACAGCGACCTTGTGCGTGCATTGCGTCGCCGTCTGCGACCGCTCCTCGCGACGCTCGCGTCACCAGCCGCACATACGCATGGGCCTGCCGCCTCGCTGTGGTGCAGCACCGATGCGTGCACACGCGATGTGTTGTGCACCGAGCTGATGACAAGAAGGCAACAACAACAACAACAAGAAGAGCACGACGCAGTGCAGCAGCAGCGCAGCCACGCGATTCGTGCAAGCAGCGACGTGAACGAGGCAGACGAGGACGTGACGGCGGCGCTGTGTGAGGCGCTGTTGTGCTTCGCGAGTGCGACAAACGACGAGGCGCTGCTCACGCTGTACGAACAACAACAACAACAGCAGCAGCAGCAGCAGCAACAACATTCGGCAACCGCTACGTATATGTCGTCGCACCAGTTGGCCTTGATGCGCGAGCTGTTGACGTGTCGACGTGGCTGCGCGGCGGTGTTGCACCGCGACGACGGCGATGATGACGAGCAGCGCGTGCACAGCGAGCACGTTGTCGCGGAGGCAGCCGAGGACGCAGTCGCTGCAGCGCTGCGCGGCCCGCAGTGGTCGTCGTGGTCTGTATACCTGTCGACTGCAACGGCAGCAGCGGCAGCAGCAGCAGCAGCGGATGTCGACGACAGCGCACACGGCGACGGTCGCGTTCGCGCACTGCACGACGTGCAACATGTGCGACAGCTTGTTGACGGCATGGTTGGCATCGTCGTGGTGCATCGCATGGCGGCGTTGTTGCAGCTGCTGAGGAGCAGTGTGACGACACGAAGTGCGACGACGACGACAAGAGCGACGACGACAACAGCATCGCACACGAGCACACGCGGTGATGATGATGACAACAACAACGACGACGACAACACAACAGTCGAAGACGACGAGGCGACGGCGACGCTGACAGACGCGCCCGTCGCAGCAGCGGCGGCGGAGGGCGTCGGTGACGGCAGTGCAGACACGGATGTGAACGACGACGACGATGACGACATCAGTGTGTCTGCCTCTGTCGATGCAGCAGATGACGACGGCGACGACGACGACGGCAACGGGCATGCACAGCAGCAACAACAACAGCCGCAGCAAGCACAGCAGCAGCAGCGTGTGCATGACGGCGACAGCAGTGCGGCGGCGCAGTGCTATGCCGCCGTGCTGCGTCAGTGGCGCGTGTACACGGCCGACACGGACGACAAACAGACTGCTGCGGTAAGTGACGCTACTGCTGATGCTGTTCGTGATGATGCTGATGCTGATGACGCGATGTCGTCACGCGGCTGGCTGCATGACACCGCACGCTGTGTCGAACGCCTGCTGGCACTCGTGCAAGCACATGAGCAGCAGCTACAGGCGCAGAGGCAACAACAACAACACGAAGAAGGCGCAGACGCCGTGAGGACGAGGGCCATGTCGTGTGTGTGCATGACGCCCTACTCGCTCGCGTCGCTTGCGCTGCTGCTCGGCGGGGGCGGTGTGGCTGGCGCGAACGACAGCAACAGCAGCTACAACAACAACGGCGATGACGATGACGCAACACTGCACGCGCGTCTGCTGTGCCGCCTTGCAGATGTGGCCGTGTGTGTCGCCGCAACGTGCGCGTCGTCGTCGTCATCGTCGCCCTCTGCGCAACAACACGTCGAGCTGACCTATGGTAATGCGATGTGCTACGTGCTCCTCATGCTCGCGCGTGCATCACAGTGGCGTGCGTGTCTGCGCGTCGTCGTTGCCATGGATGGCCTCGTCGTCGAGCGCGACGCGCACACGAGAGCGACGTCGGTGATGTCGTCATCGACAAACTGCTGCAACAACAACAACAACAGCAACAACAGCAACAACAACAGCAGCAGCAGTAGTGACAGCTGCGCAGGCAGCATGAACAGTGCCACGATGGAGGCGCGCGTCTTTGCTGAGGTGTACCGTCGCGCGCGTGCGGCGGGCGCGGCGGTGCTGTGCGCCGAACTGCGCAGCCGACGCGAGCAGCTCTTCTTCTAGCCTTGCCCTATGTGTATGTGTGCGCATGTGTGTGTATGTGTGTGTGTATGTGTGCTTGCTGTGGCGAACATGCATGGCACACTGTCGTCTGCTTGTGTTTGCCCTTGTCGTGGCTGTCACTGTAGCACCTTGCGTGCACACACACACACACACACACACACACACACACACACACACACACACACCACACACACACACACACACACACATTCGTCATGCTGCGCGCGACGGGGCCGTGGCGCACCGCCACACCGGCTAAGTTTCGCATCTTTGGCACGACGCACGTCCCGCCTAAGCGAACTGGCTTCGGCCGTCTGAACAAGATGCGCTCGCGGCCGGGCGACAATGTTGCCTGGTATGACAAGGGCCCGGTTGAGTGGCTGCCGCGTCCGGTGCGCCTGACCTACGACCACCTCGATCAGCTGCGGGCGTGGATGATGCGGGCGACGCTCGACGAGCGCCACGACGAGTTCAACGTCATACGCGAGCTGCACCGGGAGTGGTCGCAGCACTCGCTCATGCCAGTCCTCGGCGACGTGGAGCCGCGCTTTCCGCTGAACTTGTACAAGCAGAACCACCGCGCCAAGCAGCGCTTCTTGGCGCGTTGGCACAAGGCCAACTCGCCCAACCACTGGCTGTGGATGCCGCGTGGCTCGCTCGTGGCGACGCCGCTGCACCGCAGCAGCCCGTCGCAATTTCCGGAGTGTTGGCGGCAGATGGCGCGTGCGTCGGCGGCGTCTGCCGCGGCAGCATCGTCGTCATCGTCATCGCCGCCGTCGCTACCATCGTCGTCGGCAGCGACAACGGCAGCAGCAACAGGCGACGTTGCATCATCTACCTAACGCACTCAGTGTGTACACGAGTGTGTAAGTGCGTGTGTTTGTCTGTTTGTTTTGCATGTGCGTGTCTGTTACCGCATGTCCGTGTGCTTGTACTTGTGTAGTCGCGCTAACGTAGCATTACAACAACAACAGCTTCGCACGCTCACACACGCACATACACATACACACGAGTGGTCACTGAGCACATCACGTGTATTCGACCGTAGCCCTACTGCATTGTTCCTCGTCATACACATACACAGACACACACAGTCACGATGGCCGTTCCCTTTTTGCGTTATCTGCTGCCGCCGCTGACGCTTGTGGCGTTTGTGACGTCGCTTGTTGGTACGATACCGAAGGTGCCGCTGTTTACCGGTGACCTGAAGAAGTATGGCCAGTCGGGCGGCGCCATGAGGATAGGGTTCGCTACCATGTCGTGGGACAGCTTCTCGCTCGCCGGCTTCGAGGCGGTGGCGGGGCCCGATGTGCGCATCAACTACCTGTACTGCAACTCATTCAAGACGGTGTTCCGCGTCATCATGGCCATGGCTCTCGGTGCGATTGTGCTCAGCCTGTTTGCCTTCCTCATCTCGCTGCTGCAGAGCTTCTGCAAGCGCAAGACGAAGCTCGTGCTGTTGCTGTACATTGGCCTGGGGTTGGTGTGTGAGGTGGTGGTGGTGGCGGTCGCGCTGAGCAGCCTGTCGCGCAGCTTCTGCGCCGACGATCTGCAGGACAATAAGTCGGACCGCTACAACACGACGATGATCAACCTGGAGAAGCAGGGCTTCACGATGGGCACTGGCATCATTCTGCACATTGTGTCCCTTGTCGCCCTCGCACTCGCGTTCATCATCACACCCTTCACACAGACGGCCATGTGCTGAGTGCGTGAGCTGCATACGTGAGAGAGTAGCATGGTAGGCGTTTGTTACTTGCAGTCGATAAACATATGTATACTTTTGTGTATGTGTGTTGTGTATTGTGTGCGAGTCTATATGTATGTAGCGTCTCTTTATTACTTTATGTACGTCTGGCCGTATTTGTGTCTGTGTCTGTGTGTATTTGTGCGCTGCACGCCTTGCACACCCTCACGTACAGCCTCTCTTTGACATGTGCACAGGACGAGGCTGTATGCGAAGGTAGACGTGTGTGTGTGTTTGTGTGTGTGCACCTTACATGCATTTGTTTCTGTGTGCCTGTATGTGTGTATGTGTGTGTAGACGCAAGGTGACGTGATGACGTACAAGTATCTTATCAGCTATGTCGTGTATGTATTTGCACGAGCGTTTTGTGTGCATGTGTGTGTGACCAAGGGCGTATGCATGTGCACAAGAGCGCCGCTAGTGACCAAGGCGGTGTGTCTATATATGTATCTGCGTTAGTTGCATCGTTTGTTGTTGTGCGCACACTGCAGTAATGTCTGCGGTGCATCGTTGGCGGTATGTGCGAATGTCGGCGTATATGTGTATGTGTATGTGTGTGTGTGTGTGTGTGCATGTGTGTGTTGTTATAGCGCCAGATGTAGCAGGCCATGTATAGTGTTGTGGCAGCGCGTGCAGTCTGTTGTGTGTATGTGTGTGTGTGTGTGTCTGTGTGTGCGCGTGTGCGCGTGTGGCACACGTACTCATCACATTCTTGTGACACAGACACACAGCAACAGTGGGACTGCGTATGTATATCTGTATGCATGTGTGTGTGTGCGTATGTGTATATGCAACCGCACATTTTTTGTGTGGACGGCACGCATAGTTTGTGTGACATGGGCAAATGACAGTATGATGGCAGTGGTAGTGATGGCAATAGCTGACGACAGCGTGCATGTATGTGCGTGCGTGTGTGCGCGCGCGTGCCTAACATTGTAACAAGATTGTTGCACGTGTGACGATGACGACCTGTAGTTGTGCGTGCGAGTACACGGTGCATATGTGTGTATGTGTTTGTTTGTGTACTCGCACCTGTAAGTTATTTACGCACGCGTGGCACACACACACATACACAAATACATACACACAAAGAAAAGAGGCAGCATGCGCGCGCGCGCGTCACGGTGTGTCACTACAGTGTCACGATGCATGCGATCGCGTATACGCATGGCTGTATGCAACCTCGCGTATGTGTGCGTGTGTGCGTGTGTAATGACTGCTGCCTTGCTAACAACAACAACACATAAACAAACACACATGTATGCATATGCACGCACACATAGTTACAAGAGCGTGTACACACGCACACACACACACACAAAATGTCGCGTGCTGCACTGCCATCGTGGCTGCAGTCAGCGAGCAACGTCACACTGTTGCGCGACCGCGCGCACTATGTTGGCGACGGTGTGTACACCATGGGCTCGCTCAGCTGCGCCGTGTGCGGCCAGCTCTTTCCACTCGGCACGTCGCCGTTGCAGCATGCAGTGTGCAGCAATTGCCACTGCGCACACGCACCACGACATGAGCATGACAATGACCACGCCGCCGTCATGCTCGCTGCTGCGCAGAAGACGAGCACAAGGACACGCAGCGGCGCGCGGCTGCGCAGCGCCACCGCGAGCACGCCAGCGACATTGTACGGCAGCAGTGGCAGTGTGGTGCCGCCGGCGTGCAAGGCGGCACTGCTCTTCACGCCTGCTGAGCTGATGGCCGCATCGCGACGCGCAGCCGCACACGGCACGGCGAACAGCAGCAGCAACGACAACACAGATGACGGTGATGCGGGCGGCGACGAGGATGGCACGCAGACTACACAGCGTGGTGCCGGCAAGCAGCAGCAGCAGCAGCAGCGACCTTCTCGTCAACTCGCACAACGCGCGGGCACGACAGCGGTCGATCACCGCGTCGTCGAGGATGCGTTTTGTGCAAAGTGTGGCGTACATCGGCCTTGTCGCACCTATGCGCGACAGACACGCAGCGCGGACGAGGGTCAGACAATCTTCTATCAGTGCACCGTCTGCCGCGCCGAGTGGCAGGAGAACTCGTAAAGGTGACATACATATACGAGTGTGCGTGTGTGTATGTTGTGTAATGTGTGTGTGTGCGGGTAACATGACGTACATTGTACGTGTGTACAATGTCTGCAAACAACAACAACAACTGCAGCAGCAGCAGTGTGTTTGTGTATGCATGTGCCTTGTCGTTGCTTGTCTTTATAGTACACATTTGCAGTGTACACACACACACGATCACGAAGCAGCATACCGCGCACGTTGCTTGTCTTTTGCGCGCTTGCGCTCTTTCTGTGTCTGTGCGTGTTTGTGACACGATGGCCGAAGTGACAACGACAGCCGACGTGACGGCGTCAGCACCCGCTGTCGCGCCATCGTCACCACTACCGACGTCGCGTACAGCGATGCAAACGCTGAGCAGCGCGCACGCGGCGCTGCTGCGTGAGCTGCCCGAGTGTCCTGTACAGCTGCCTCGCACAACACTCTTCAGTGCGCGCAAGCCGCCACGTCACAACATCACGTCCGCAACAGCAGCAGGGGCAGCAGGGGCAGCATCAGCCACGGCCGCGTCACCACAGACGAGCTCGCTGCCGCTGCTCGGCGCGTCTGCGAGCCACCTGCAGAGCACCAGCAGCGCCACATTTCCCACGAGCAACAACAGCAACAACAACAACAACAACAGCAGCAGCATCAGCCATGGCACCAGCGGCGGCGGCAACAACAATGAGCGCGAGCTGGCGAACAAGGCGACGGGGGTGTTCAGTGTGAGTGCGGCGGCGCAGCTGCTGCGCTTGGGTCAGCTCGACATGAACGTTCGCCTCGACTTTGTTGCGACGAACCGCGTCGTGGCGGTGCTCGAGAAGGCGATTGAGCGGCTGCAGCTGCTGCGCCTCGTTCACGCAAGCGATGCAGCCACGGCTGCTGCTGCGGCAGGTGCGTCTGCTGCTGCAACAACAACAACGAGCGCCAACGGTGGCAGCGCTGCTACTGCTGCTGCCGTGTCATCATCGACGTCACCGTCGCTGTTGCTCTCGTCACAACAACAGCAACAACAGCAGCAGCAGCAGCACCGCGCGCAGGACGAGCTGTTTGCCTCGCAGCACAACAAGTCGCGCTCGGCGGCAACGTACGCCGGTCCGCAAGGTGCCATGCTCGGGACGACGACCACCGCCGTCACGGCTGCTCTTGCTGCTGCTACGCAGACGCAGCAGCGCGGCCGCCCGACGGTGGCGCAGCGCATGCACGCGCAGCAGCAGCTAGAGGCACGCTACGGCGCCTTGCTGCTCGCCACACGTCATGCGCGCAGCCATGACGGTGTCCGTGCAGCCGCTACTGCTGCAGCTGATGGCGTTGACGGTGACGAGGACGCACCTGCACATGTCGCTGCGCTCGATGTGACATGTCTGACACACGCACGCAACCACGAGCAGGCCTCGCTGCTGCGTGAGCTGCACCACGTCGCGGCACAGCTGCGCGATCACAACAAGCTGCTGTGCACGCAGCTGCAAGACAACCCGAATGACGCGGACAACTGGAACAAGATACGCAATGAGCGTGACGAGCTCATCGCGTTGCTGCAAGCCGCCGTGGCGGAGTTGACGAGTGGCTACCGTGACGCGGCGCAGCAGCAGCCGCCACCGTCGTCCGTGTCACAACAGCAGCAGCAGCAATCGCTGTCGCTGTCGCGTGTCTCGTCGCGATCGCAGCTGCACACACGCGCAGACGCGTTGGCGACGTCGCCGTCGCGCGCTGGCAGACTGCCGCACGAGCAGCAACAACAGCAACAGCAGCAGTCGCTGTCCCGTCGCAATAGCCTGAGTGCGCGACGAGCATCGTTGCCATCGTCGTCGTTGCACACCACCACCATCGTCGGTGGCAACGTCAGTGACACGGACTCGCAAACGACGGCGTCGTCACCACAGCGAATGCTGCAACAGCAGCAACAGCAGCAGCAGCAGCAGCAAACATCACTGACGCGACGCTTCGGCAGCACCGCACACTTGCATCATCGCAATTTGCGCCGCAGCGCGCCGCGACCACGCGTGCCACTAACATCCTCGTACGCGCAGTTTGCGCGTACGGTGCTGCAGGAGCAGGCGGCACAGCGCTGGGCCGACGAGCTCGTGCGCAAGGAGCGTGAGCTCAACCAGAATGTCAAGCAGCTGCAGAGCGACTTACTGCGTGAGCGCGGCGCAAAGGAGCAGGAGGTGCGCGAGCGCAGTGCGCACATTGCGCTGCTGCAGACACGTCTGCGCGAGCTGCGCAGGAGCACGCAGCAGCGCCTCGCCGATGCCCGCGCCGCGGTCGAGGCGGCCACGCACGGCATCCAGCGCGACGCCGCCGACGCCGACCGCGTCGTCGCCGACGCCGCCGCCGCCCTCACGCGCACGCTGCACGACGAGGAGCAGACACACGCCATGTTCGCCGAGCATCTGCACAAGCGCACCGCCGCCGCCGAGGCGCTGGCGGTGGCGTGGGAGCGGCGCAACGCGCATGAGATTACGCGCATGGAGGCGGCCAAGCTTGACGCGGAGCAGACGCGGCAGCAGTGCGCCGAGCACCTGGCCGAGTGCAAGCGTAACGAGCTCGTGCAGCTCGAGCTGCAGAAGCGTCGGCGGCGGGCGCGGGCGCGGGCGCAGGCGCGCCGCGACGCCGCCGACGCCCGCCGCGAGGCCGAGTATGACGCGACGTCGGTGCTGCAAGCGGCGATTGCCGGCATGTTCACCCGTCAGGCACTCGCTAAGTTGCTGAAGACGGCGAGCGGCGGTGGTGGGGGTGGGAAGAGGCGTAAGCGGACAAAGAGCGCGTCGGGTGGCAAGTGATGGACAAGCAGATGTGTGTGTGTGTGTGTATGTGTGTCTGTGTGTGTGTGTCTGTCTGTGTGTGTGTGTGTGTGTGTGTACGAATATGGTTGATGTGCGTGTTTTTGTGTATGTGTGTTGTCATTGTCGATGTATGCGCATGAACGTGTGTGTGTGTATTTTGTCGCGGCAACGATGTACATAGATTGTGACAACGCATGATGCATGCACACGCACACACGCACACACGCACACGCGCGCATGCACCACGTAGTGTGTGTGTGCTTGTTTGCCTTGCCTGCTACATGTGTCATGTCCTTGCTGTGCTTGCTGTGCAGGACGATGGCACGTCGCAAGGTGCGCAACGCGACGGCAACGACGGCTGTTGCACTGCGCGAGCGTGACAACACGCCACGCCGTCGTCGTCGTGACGCACAACACGCAACAACAACAACAACAACAACAACAGTAAGCAGTGACGTGCACATTGGCACAACACGCAAGCGCTCGCGTGTTGTCACTACGGCAACAACGTCGTTACCTGCATTGCGACAAGGCAAACAACAGCAACAACACAAACGCGACAGCGACGACGACGACGACGACGCGGTGTTGTCGCGTGATGTGCAGCAGTATGCGTCGTCGTTCCTTGCGTCGCTCTCGCCACGGCAGCGACGCCGCTTCTGGCAACAGCGCCGCGTCGCACAAGGCGTCACGCACACGGCGAACAAGAACAAGAGCAACAACGACGACGATGACGATGGTGATGACAGCATGAGCAGCAGCAGCAGCAGTAGTGAGCCGTCGCTGTCGTCACATGACATGGACAGCAGTGACGACGACGACGACGACGACACGGCACAGCCTGTGCGCACAACAGCGGTGACGGCAACACACAAGACGGGCGTGCAGCGTGGTGGCGGTCGTCTCTTTGGCAACACACCAGCGGGTGATGGCGATGATGACGACATGTGGGCCGACTAACAAGCACATACACACACACATGACGTGGTGTTGCGTACGTGTGCGCGCTCCTGTCTGCCTTGTTGTGCTTGCAGGGCACGTACACAGGAACAGCAGCAACAGCACCTTACGCACACACACACATTCTTACATAAACACATACACACATACGTACATACACACATACTTACATACACACACACATGCAGGCCAAGTCGACGGCCGTCATGTGGCCGGCCTTGCGTGCAGCTATGCTTGCCGTTGCGACGGCGACGTGTGCGCACGCGCACGAGCTCATCGTCATGGCGCTCGCAAGCGTGCTCGCGTACGTTGTCACGCGACATTACTTGCCTGCCGTCGCACACAAGCTGCTGTCACGAAACTTGTACGGCATTGACATCAACAAGGCCACACAAGCAGAGCTACGCGCGTTTGCGCAGGCGCGGCAACGGGCTGGCAACAATAACAACATCGCTGCTACTGCTGCTGGTGGTGGTGATGGCAGCAGTGTAAGTGTCAAGGCACTGCAGAAGCGTGCGGTGCCCGAGTCGCTTGGCATACTGGCGGGTGGTGTGTACCTGTCGGTGGTGCTGCTGCTCGTTGTTGTGCTGCAGACGGACATCTCGCTCATGAGCGGCCCGCTCATTACGGTGAGTGTCATGCTGCTGCTAGGCTTCGTTGATGACGTGCTTGACATGCGGTGGCGCTACAAGATGCTGCTGTCTGCACTGGGCACACTGCCACTGCTGCTGGTGTACGAAGGCAGCACCTCGGTGCTCGTGCCGCCCGCGTTGTCGTCGCTGCTGCTGAAGCAACAACACCACGGCAATAACAACGTCAGCGGCAGTGTTGTGCAGTCATCCTCGGCATCGTCGCCGACGTTGCAGCCATTTGTGCCGTGGCTGCACAATCTGCATGTTGGCACCATTGGCTACTACTCGCTCAGTGACAGCGGTCTGCTCATCTGCCTCGGCCCGCTGTACCTCGTCTACTTGCTTATGCTGTGCATCTTCTGCACCAACAGCATCAACATACTCGCCGGCGTCAACGGCGTCGAGGTTGGTCAGAGTATGGTCATTGCGTGTGCGTGCATCGTGTACAATGTCGCGCAGCTGCGCCTCGAGCCAGAGATGCAGCGTCAGCAACAGCTACAACACGACAGTGGTGGTGGTGTAGCAGCCGGCAGCAACAATGGCAGCTATGCACAGCCGCAGCTGCGTGCGTTGCTGCTCCTTGGCCCCTTTGTCGGCGTCAGTGCGGCGCTGTGGCGCGTCAATCGCTACCCGGCGCGTGTGTTTGTCGGGGACAGCTACACATACTTTGCCGGCACCGTCCTCGCCGTCGCGAGCATCACGGGTGTGTACAGCAAGACGCTGCTGCTGTTCTTTACCCCGCAGCTGATCAATTTTATTGTCTCGCTGCCGCAGCTGGTGGGCGTCGTGCCATGCCCACGCCATCGCGTGCCACGCTGGGATGCCGCGCGTGACGTGCTGTGCAACAGTCACAACTACACCCTGCTCAACGTGCTGCTGTGCGTGCTCGGTGACATGCACGAGCGCACGCTGACGCGCGTAGTGATGCTTGTGCAGATGCTCGCATGCGTAGCAGGCTTTGTGGTGCGTTACTGCATCAGTTACTTTATGTACGCACGTGTCTACTAGCGAAACGGTCGTGTCGTGCGCGTATGTGTGTGCGTGTGTGTGTGTGTAGGCATGTGCATCAGCAAATACGATGCGCATCGATATATATATATATATATATATGTGTGTATGCGATGTACATGTGCATAGGCGACGCGAGACGAACGCACACACACATGCGAGTATGTACGTATTTTTGTTTGTGTGTGTGCTGTGGTACGCAGCCTGTTGCCTTGTGTCATGTACACACTTACACACTTACGTGCAACACCGACGTATATGTGTGTGTGTGTGACAGTAGCGTACGCCATGTCGACCGTGTCTGCACCATTGACGTCTGCAACAGCTGCTGCTGCTGCTACGACGGCCAGCAGCAGCAGCAGCAGCAGCAGCAGCACGCGCTGCTTCAACGACTACCACTTTTCATCTTTTGTTGCGATGGAGCAGCTCGTGACGGTGCTGCCACGCTTCACGATGAGCGCGGTGGAGTGCCTTGCTGGCAGCTACGGCCCCTTTGCACCCAACCGACCGGCACGTGTGCCGTTGTGGCTGGCGCTGTACCTGCGGCAGAGCGACACGTGCACGCTCGTGGCGCCGTCGTTTGTGCGTCTGCCCTACGTACAAGGTGTGCTGGCGCGCGAGCAGGCAAGTGAGAGCAGCTTCGAGGCACTGCCGTTCTATTTTTACGAGGTGGTCAAGCTGATTGCCGAGCACGGCGGCGACGATGTGGCGAACATGGCCGAGGTGGTGCGTGTCGTTGACCACATACACACCCTGCGGCGCAGCAAGCTGCAGCGGAGCATGTCAGTGTTCGAGGCGGAGGGGTCGCCGATGTACATCCCTGGCATCAAGCTGACCAACCTCGTCAGCAACGAGCTGCACTACCTGCGCAGCAGCTTTGCGATTGTGCTCGAGCAGGCCTGTCGCATGGACGTGATGCGACAGCGCCGTGTTGCGGCGGTAGACGGTGACGGCAGCCGTAGCAGCCTCGCGGCGTTTGCGCCACCGCTGCCGCCACCGATACGTCCACCCGCGGCAGGACGACTGTCGCAGCTGATGCAGACGCCCTCGTCACTGCTCGCCGGCAGTGGTGCGAGTGTGACGGACGTGAGCAGTCATCGCGGCGGCAGCCTCACGGCAACAGCGACGACGACGACGCGAGCGGCGACGACGACGACGGACGTGTCGCTGTCCTCGCAGACGCTGTCGCAGGCGACGACGATGACGACGACGGCAGCTGCGTCCGCACTGACGCCCGATGCGCACGACCTGGCCTACGCGCCAGGGGCACGTCGACGACGCGCCGGCGATGTTGGCAACGACGTCGCCAGTGACGCGGCCATGACGCTGAGCGACGACGCCTACACGCTCACGCAGTCGACGGACGCATACAGCGTCGCGGCGAGCCGTGGGCAAGGGAGTAGCAGCATCAGCAGCCATGGTGCTGCTGCGTCTGCTGCTGGTGGTGTTGCGTACGGCGTCGATGGCGGCACACTGGCGACGATGACGACCAACACGATGACGAATGCCATGTACGGTGACGGCACCTATGATGGCAGCTCGCTTGCGGCGTCGTCGGACATGGATGCTGTCGCTGCTGCTGCTGCCGCTGCCGTGCAGCCGCCTGCACCGAAGAAGCGACGCACACTACGACAAACATAGCGTGCATGCATGGGTGCGCCCTGTATGGTCATTGTGTGTGTGTGTGTGCATGCATGCTCGAGTGACGTCATCTGCCATGGATGCACAAGGAGCACGCATACACACACATGTGTGTGTGCGTGTGTGTGTATGTACAATGCGATACACACACGCGCGCTGCTGGCGTGCATGCTCACTTGCATATGTGTGTATGTGTACAAGTGTATAGCTAACAATACGTCACACACACACACACACACACAAACACACACACACACACACACGTTCTGTTGCCTTGCCGTTTCGGCCTGTTTGCCCTGCCCGTGTTGTTGTTGCCCCATGCCTCGTCTGTCCTTCTCGCGTCGCGGCACCACCGCGACGGTGGCCGAGCCGCAGTTGCGCGTCGTCTACGAGCATCATCGCCACTACCCCGGCAACACACTGCGCGCCGTGGTGCAGATTGAGCTCGCCAACCCACTGCAAGTGTCGGGCCTGGACGTGCACATCTGCGGCACCGAAACGACGTACCTGGGCAGCGTCTTCGGCGCGCGCGTCAACCCCGAGGTGCGCAACACGACGTACTATAGCCAGTATGTGGTGCTCCTCGGCCAGCTGCGACGCAGCGTGGCGGAGTGTGTGCAGAAGAGTGTGCAGTGTGGCACGTTGCTGTCGCAACATCAGCAGCAGCAGTATGCAGACGCCGACGGCGACACGGCGTCGACGCAGCGAGACGACAGCAGCACGCTGCTGACCACGAGCAACGTCAACGTCAGTGCAAACGGCCAGCCCCGCCGCACCTCGCGGCAGACACCGACGACGGCGATGATGACGATGTTGCCACCCCCGTCGTCGACGTCGCGCGCGAGTGACGCGCTTGTTGGCGACATGACGCGTCACGGCTCGCTGTACAGCACACTGGATCGCTCCAGCTTTGCGACATCGGCAACAACAACGGCAGCAGCAGGCGCAGGCGCAGCTGGTGCAGCTGGTGCGGCGGTGGGCGACGCAGCAATGCTGACGGTAGCATCAGGAGCAACGTGGCAACACTTGTACCCGGGTGTGTACAGCTTTCCACTGGCGGTGCAGCTGCCGATACAGCTGCCGCCGTCGTACAGCCACAGTGAGTCGCGCTACACGGCGAGCAAGCTGCGCTACACCGCCACGGCGACACTGACGCTGTCGGTGGGACGCAAACTCACCTGTCAGACACAGTTTGTGGTGCTGCCACTGCCGGTGCAGCTGCAGCGATGGCTGTTGCTGCACAAGAGCAGCGACAATGCGACAGCAGCAACAGCAGCAGCAGCAGAGGCAGCAACAGGCGGAGGTGGCGGTAGCGAGTATGCTCACAGTGAGGCGGCAACGGTCGAGCGTGGCGGCGGTCACACGACGACAACGCCGACGAGGACGACGTCGGCTGCGACGTTGTTTGTGCGTCACGCGCGCACATCCGCGTTTGCCGACACGGACATGCTGACAGCGCGTGCAGACGACGAGTTGCAACAGCAGCAGTTCGACACGGTCAGCATGGCGACGACGACGGCGACGACAACAGCAGCAACGACGCCAACGGCGACGGGCAGTAGCAAGAGCAAAGCAGACAAGAACGCCACCGCCGCGGCGCCGCCGTGGTGGCAGGCCGAGTACACGACGCGCGAACATATTGGCCCGTCGGCGTCGACGGTGGCGCGGCGGCTGATTGACCACACACGACAGTTTGCACCAGCGCAGCTCGCGGACGACATGCGACGCGTTGTCAGACAACAACAACAGCAACAGCAACGACGACACAGGCAGCAGCAGCAGCAGCGTGTGCAGACGGGTGACAGTGCCGCATCTCAGTCGCCCGATGTGCCCTCGCTGGCCAGTCGTAGCGGTCGCTTTGCACACAGCCACAGCGTCGTCAACAACAACAACAACACATACAGCGATGACGATGACGAGCACACGGTAGTGCTGTCACCGACGCCGCCGTCGTCGATACTGATGCTGCCATCGCGCGTGCAGCAGCTCTGTCGTCAGCTCAGCTTTGCTATGCCCTATGAACACCGCGGCGAAGATGGCAGCGGCAGCAACGAGGATGGTGAGGGCGGTGACGGCGGCAGCGACGACGACGATGGCGGCCACGAGAGCGACGGCAGCGACGTGGACGCTGCCAGCGGCTACAAGAGCAAGACTGCTGCTGCTGCTGCTGCACGTGCGCGTGCGCGTGCGGCACAAGGTACAGCGACGGCAGCAACGGCAACAGCGTTCTCGTCGACGCCGCGTCACTTGCAACATCAACAACAACAAGCAACACAGCGGCAGTCGTGGATGGCGGTGGCGGAGGTCGATGATGCAACGAGCAGCAGCACCACCGCGCAGGTGTCGCGACACGCACAACTGTCCACCTCGTACTCGCTCACGGAGGATCGCTACAGCCGCGAGTGCGCCGACAGCGACAGCCGCCACGGTGCTGGTGGTCGTGGCGAGGGCAGTGTTGTTACTGCCGCAGCAGCTGCCGCAGACACGACGACGACTGTAGCTAATGCCGTGCAGCAACAGCATCAGCAGCAGCATCGTGGCTATGACACGAGCTGCACGTACAGCTTCGCGTTTGCACTGCGCACCGCGTTTGTGCGCAAGGGCGTGGTGCGCGTGCATGTTGGCCTGAGCGACCGCCTTCTCGTGCGCGGTCACGCCTCTCTGCGCGTTGCCCTCGTCCTCGACAACCGCGAGGGCACGCAGACGATACAACGCGTGCGTGTGCTGTTGCAGTCACGCTGGCAGCTGCGCAGCAAAGCCGAGCTGCTCACGCACAGCGTCAACCTCGCCGAGGCCGAGCTGCCGTTGCGCATTGAACGTGGTGCACTGCTGCGCCGCGATGACGTCTGCGCACTGCGCGTCCCGCGCACCGCGCCACTGACGCTCTGCACCGACGGCTACCACGCCGCGACGTTTCTGCGCGTGGAGGCGGTCATTGCCGGGCCGCTGCGCAGCAGTGTGACGCGCGCCGTCGAGGTTGAGGTGCTCGTCGTGTGCGGCGTCGACACCGCCAACGCCAGTCGACGACTGCTGCACTGGTCGTCGCACTACACCGGCGCCGGCCTGCCACACGGGACGGTGAGCGGCGCCGTGGTCGACGAGCGCGCGCGCAGTGCGCGGCTGCGCGTGCTGGAGCACACGGTCGCGTCGGTGACGGCGGCGAGCAGCATGACGCGTGCTACGCGGCTGTCGGTGAGTGGCGCCTTGTTGCGCTCGACCACGACAACAGCAGCAGCAGCCGCCGCCTCATCACGTGACAACAACAACAACAATGGTAGCAGCGGTGTAGAGCCGATGCGGCCGACGACATCGGCCACCGCCGCCGTCAGCCTCTTTGACACGGCAACGTTTCTGCCGCTCGACGAGACGTGGGGCAGTGGTCCGCGACACGCCGATCCGTTCGGCGTTGTTGTCAATCCGCTGTGTCGCAGCTTCGCCTCGGCCGCCGTCGCAGCAGCAACTGGCGGAACCGGTAGTGCTAATGGCCGCAGTGCCTCGTTGACGCCGCCACCGCCACCCGCGGCTGCGGCAGCGGCGACGCCGCATCTACTGCACGAAGGCGATGACGCCGTTCAGCAGCGCAAGCAGCAGCAGCAGCAGCACAGACAGTCACGACGCAGTGGCAGTAGTGTGATTGTGACGAGCATGACAGACCGCTACAATGCAGAGCTGCTCGAGTAGCACGGTGCGTGGTGCGCGTGCGCGAGCGAGCGAGCGAGAGTAAGTGTATGTGTGTGTGATTCGTGTGTACTTGTACATGTGACGTTGTGACTGCACACACAAACACACACGCACACAGTTTGACATTCTGACATTCGTGAAGCGTAGTGTCTGTGTGTGTGTGTGTGGTGTTTGCATCTTGCCATCACCTCTTCTTACACACACATATACATACACGTATACTATGACAATGATACATTGACAATCACTCCGCAACCTCTCTACTCTCGATCACAAACACACACACACAAACAAACACAAACACACACACGAGCGTGTATATGTACGTACACAAATACACATATGCATGTATGCTATGTCGACGTACACGGCATGCATTGTGACAACACATGCCGCGTCATGCTCGCTGTACATGTATGGGCAAACGAGATCGCATACGCAACATGTATATATACATACACATATATAATAAACAACACGAACGACGAAGACGACGATAACAGCAACAACGTGAGCGCACATTCGCACACACAAACACACACACACACAGACACGTGACCGGCGTGCTGTATGTGTGTTGCACATCATTTGTTGCACATTGTGTGCGCGCGTGTGTACACGTAATATCTCTATATATACCTAGACACGCACAGGCACGCTACGTAGCGTGCGTGCAGTGGCGGCGACAGTGACGACGACGACGCTAATATTGGTGACGGCAATGATGTAAGCATGACGCGTGCACGAACACATGCATAACACGCGCCCGCAAAGACAAGCACACACACACACACACACACACACACACACATACGTACACAAGACACGTAGATGACAGTAAGTAGAGAGCTGAGTGTGTGTGTGGCCTACATTCATATATGTACAGAGGTGCATCGCAATGTTGCTACGGAGTGCACATGCATGCAAGTATGCATGACACCGTATATATGTGTGCATGTGTGTGCGTGTGCATTGCATGTGTATTGTTTGCGTTGCTTTGCAGTGTATACATATACATATACATATACATTGTACGCATACAACAAGAAGGTCGTCGTACACACATACACACACACATACATACACATACACACACACACATACCTATACACACGATGCAGGCGCTCGAGCCGTTTCGCGTCGTCGGCAGCATCTGTGACGAGGTGCCTGTGAGTGCGACGATGTTGTATGGTGTGCCGATGCTCATGGTCGCGACGGGGCACACCTATCAGCTGTACAAGGGCAAGGAGCTCGCACTCGTACGCGGTGGCGCCACGTTTGAGCACGCCATCGCGGCCGTCGCGCAGTGTGGCAAGTATCGCTTCGTCGCGGAGGGGCCGCGTGTGCACGCGTTTGTGCATCATCGCCCGCTCTGGTGCGAGCTGCACGAGCGCGTGACGCGGCCACCCGTACGCCTGCTGCTTGCGCAAGACGAGCTGCTCTTTTGCGTCGGCGGCGATGCGCGCATTGTGGTGCGGGCGGTGGCGACGGGTGCGGTGCTGCAAGAGATGCTCGTCGCCGACAGCGCGACGGTGACGGCGATGGTGCTGCTGACGGGGTACACGAACAAGCTGCTGTGTGCGACGGCGCAAGGCGTGCTGCAGCTGTACAACTTTCGACGAGGCGTGTGCCTGTGGCAGTCATCGTCGTCGACAACATCGACGTCGCCGGCGCCAGCGATTACGGCGCTCGCTTGCAGTGCGTACAAGGACATTGTCGTCTATGGCACCGACGAGGGCGCCGTTGTCGTGCTCGACGTCGCGCGCGACGCAGTCGTCGTTCGCTTTGCGCACAGCGAAGGCGCCGTCACGGCGGTGGCGTTTCGCAGCGATGTCGACGGCGTCGTCGTCTCGGGCACGAGCCTCGGCGAGGTGGCCGTGTGGGACATTGCCCAGCGCGCCCTGGACGGGTTGCTGACGCGGACGCGACAAGTCCGCAGCGCGCGCGAGGCGCACGAGCGCGCGCACGACGCGGCGGTGCACTCGCTGCTGCCGCTCCCACACAGCAACAGCAGCAGCGGTGGTGGTGGGGCGGCGGTGACGGCGCCCGCGCTGCTCGTGACGGCCGGCGCGGACAATGCGCTGCGGCAATTTCGCTTTGACACGGTCGACGGCCTCGGCGTGCTCGCGCGGGAGCGGCGCGGTCACGCCGGCAGCTGCACCGTCGCGCGCTTCTACAACGCCGAGCTGCTCGTCAGCGCCGGCGTCGATCGCGCGGTGCGCGTCACCCACGTCTTCTCCGACCGCGCGTCGTGGGAGCTGTCGCAGGGCGGCAAGCTCGGCAAGCGCGCGCGCACGCAGCACACGGCGACGGCGGCGCTGAAGTTGTCACCGGCGGTCGCGCTCGCCGCGTGCACGACGCGCGGGTGCGCGTGGGCGAGCGTCGTCTCCCTGCACGCCGCCTCGGCGCAGCTGTGCGGCTGGCGCATGGACGTCCGCGCGCTCGACTTCCGTCTCGCCGGCGTGCGCGGCGGCGGCGGCGCGGAGAGCGCGCACACGGCGCGTGCCGTGGCGATGTCGGACTGCGGCAACTACGCGATTGTCGGCTACTCGAGCGGCAACGCGGTGCGCGTGAGCGTGCAGAACCGCAGCGTGCGGCAGCTCTTCGACCTCGCCCTCGGCGCCGACGGCGTCGCCGCGCACGCCGGCGCCGTCACCTGCGTCGAGGTGGCGTGCGGCAACACCGTCATCGTCACCGCCGGCCTCGACGGCAATGTCAAGCTGTGGGACCTGCCGACGACGGCGCTGCGGCACACGCTGGCGACGTCGCTGCCGATGACGTGCTCGTGTCTGCACCCGACCGCGTCGTTGCTCATTGTCGCGCAGCACGCGACGCTGCGGGTGTATGACTGCAACGAGGCGGCCATCGCCGTCGCGGAGGCGGCAACAACAGCAGCAGCGGCGATCGCGTCGGAGGAGAAGAAGACAACAACGACGACGACGACGGCCACGACGACGGTGGCGACGGCGGTGCGGACGTTGCACGGGCACCACGCCGCCATCACGGCCGTCGCCCTCGCGCCCGACACGCACCGCTACGTACTCAGCGCCTCGGGTGATGCGGCGCTGCTGCTGTGGGACCTGGCGGCGGCGGCGTGTGTGGGGCAGTATCGGCTGCCCAGTGCGGCGCTGTCGCTGAGCTTCCACCCCGACGCGCTGTTCGTCGCGACGACGCACGCCGACGAGCGCGGGGTGGTGCTGTGGTCGAACAACCTGCGCTACGGCTACGTGCCCGAGGTGGTGGCGCAGCCGCTGTCGCGGCCAACAGAGGCGCTGCCGCTGCTGCACTTCCCGAGCGCGCACGGCGGCGCCGAGGTCGACGAGGACGACGACGCCGCGGAGGAGGACAATGGCGGCGATGACGGCGATGAGGACGCAACGACGCACAACAACAACAACAACGAGGACGACAATGGCGTCGACGCGGCGCGGCAGAGCGAGGCGGTGCTCTTTGACGCGGCCAGTGACGTGGCGCTGCAGCAGCGCCGGCGCGAGGCGGCGGCGCGGCGCGAGCTGGACGCCGTCGTCGCCGATGGCCTCTCGCTCGCTGGCCTGCCGCGGACGCTGTGGCAGAGCCTGACAATGCTCGACCAGATACGACAACGCAACGTGCCGCTGCTGCCGCCGAAGAAGAAGGACGTGCCCTTCTTCTTGCCGACCACGTCGGAGGCGCTGCGGCCAACGTTCCTCGTCGTCGCGGGCGGTGGTGGCGGGACAGCGGCGACGGCGGCGACGGCGGCGGCGAGCCACGACGACGACGGCGGTGCTGACGGCGGTAACGGCGGCGCTGCTGCCGCGTCGCGGGTGCGGCGCGCCGACGTGGCGGCGCTGACGCCGGTGCAGGCGATGCTGCTGCGCGGCGAGCACGACGCGCTCATGACGCACCTGCGCGCCTGTGCGACACCGCACGCGCTCGACCTCGAGGTCAAGCGCTCGGTGGACTACGTCGACGGTGGCAGCTACACGGCCGACGAGCTGCGCCGCGTGCGCGGCTGCGTGCGTGGGTGGCTGTCGTTTGCGCTGACGTGGCTGCGGCGAGGCGAGCAGGTCGACCTCGTGCAGGGCCTTCTCGCCGACGTGTTGCGCTCGCACGGCGCCCTGCTCGCGCGCAGCGGCAGCAGCGACGACGATGACACGGACGACGTGTCGGTGCTGCTGCGCGAGGTGGCGCAGGCGCAGAGCGACGTGCGACACCGCCTCGACCACCTGCTGTCGTTCCCGACGACCCTCGCGGGCGTCGCCGCCGGCACGCTCTTCTGACGACGACGACGACGAGTAACAAGCGCGCATGTGTGTGCGTACTAAGTGTGTGTATATGATATAATGTCGACGATACATATACACACACACGTGTATGCTTGCAGCGTTTGTTGTGCTCTTGTTGCCGCGACGTGCGCACACACATGCGTGTTTGTCTTGTTGTTTTGTATGCTTTGCACATGTGCACAAAAAAGTTCACTCCTACCTGGACTCGAACCAGGGTTGTCGGATTCAGAGTCCGAAGTGATAACCGCTACACTATAGGAGCGCTTGCGTGTGCATGCTTTAGTGTGTAGTGGAGTTGCGAGCGACTCGCGCGTCTGCTGCGCGCGCTTGTTTGAGTGTGCGATCGTGTTGCTTGCGATGCATGCTGTGCGTGTGTATTGTGCGTATGTGTTTGCTTGTGTTCACTTAGCTTGTTTGTTGCTACACACACACACACACAAGAAGCTCACACACACACGACATGGCGGCGATGAGTCAGACGGCGCGGTACAATGATGCGCTGACGGCGGTGCTGAAGAAGGGTGAGCAGTATGTGGACTTTAGCGCCATGGACATTGACGACGGCAAGCTCGAGATTGTGCTGTCGGCGATGCAGAGCGGCAGCCGCGCGCACGCCTCGCTCAACGTCTCGCACAACCGCATCACCAGCGTGGGCGCCATTGCCCTCGCCGCCTTTCTGCGCGAACACGCCGTCAGCGAGGTGTACCTGAGCGACAACGCCATCGACGACGACGGCGCGCGCGCGCTGCTCGAGGTCTTTCGCGGGACGCACGAGGGCGTGCGCGAGGCACTCGCCGCCGGGCCAGCGACGCCGCCGCCGAGCAAGCTCGATGTGCGGCACAACCCGTGCAGCGAGCAGCTGACGGCGCGACTCGAGCTGCTCGCGCGCTGCGGCGACGTGCTCAACGCGACGCTGCGCGAGGCCCTGCTCGACGGTCGCGCCGCTCACGTCAGCTTCGCCGACGCGCCATACAGCAACGTCGACTTGCGCCTGCTGCGCTACGTCCTGCACGAGGTGCACGAGCTGCGCAGCGTCGACTTCTCGCGCAGCGCCGCCGGTGACGCTGGCGCCGTCGCGATTGGCGAGCTGCTGCGCGACAGCGCCGTCGAGCGCCTGAGCATGCGCAAATGCGGCCTGAGCGCGGCGGGCGTCTTTGCCTTCATCGACGCCGCCGCGCTCGCGCAGCATCCGCACTTGCGCGAGCTCGACTTTGCGCACAACATTGGCATCACCAACGAGGTCAGCGCGCAGCTCGCGACGCGCGTGTTCGACCACAATGACCGCATCGTCGCGTGGGACTTTAGTGAGACGTCCATGACGGGCGACGCGCGCGCGGTTGTCGAGGAGGAGTGCGAGCTGAACACGCAGCCGCCGGCGCTGAAGCGCGCCGTCGTCGCGGTGCGCCGGCAGCTGCCCTCGTCGGCGGACGTCGACCTGCAGTGGGAGCAGGGCATGTCGCAGTGCATGCGCTTCTTGTGGCGTGGCCTGCGCCTGAGCGGCGTCGTGGCGCGGCTGAACGTCAGCAACAGCGGCATCGACGATGGCGCGATCGACCTGCTCGTCCGCGCCCTCGCACGCAACACCTCGCTGCGCGTGCTCGAGCTGGCGAACAACAAGCTGACGACGGCCGGCGTGACGCAGCTCGCCGAGGTGCTCGCGCGAGGGCAGTGTGGCGTGTGCGAAGTGAATGTGGCGAACAACAACCTTGACAATGGCGCGGCGACCGCCCTCATCGCCGCCCTGCGCGCCAACCCAGCGCTGACGGTCGTCAACGTCGACGTCAACCCGCGCATCACGGAGGCCTTTGCGCTCGAGATCGCCGGCTTGCTGGCGGTCAACCGCGCACCGGCGGCGGTGCGCACGCTGCTGCCGCAGCTCGAGCGCGACGCGCCGACGCTGACGGCGGTCGACTTGTCGGGCAAGGACGTGGTGCTGAACGACGAGGCGGTGCGACTGCTGTGCCGCGCGCTGCAGGTCAACACCCACGTGACGTCGCTCGACTTGTCGAACAACCTCATCGGCGACACCGGCGCCGTCGACCTGGCCGAGCTGCTCGTCGCGACGCACACGCTGCGCACCTTGACGCTCGCGCGCAACTCGATTGGCAACCGCGGCACGGCGCGGCTGTGCGACGCGCTCTACACAAACACCTCGCTCACGCAGCTCGACCTCAGCGACAATGTGCTCGACGCGGAGGGCGTCGCTGGGTTTGGCGACATGCTGCGGCACAACCACGTCTTGCGTGGTGTGCAGCTCGAGCGCACGCGCGTGCCGGGCGACGTGCGCGTCGGCATCGCGCGCGCCTGCGACCTCAACCGCGAGCCGCCGCAGGCGAAGCTCGTCTACTACCGCCTCCTCGACGGCGACCCGACGCTGACGGCCGTCGATCTGCGCGGCAGCGCGGTGCAGTGGCCGCTTGACGACGCCTCGGTGCAGCTGCTCTGCACCGCCATGACGGGCACCTCGCTTGTGCGTCAGGTCAACTTTGCCGGCAACAAGATCACCGCCGTCGGCTGCGGCCACATTGCCGCCATGCTCGCCGACGCCAAGTGCGCCATTGTGACGCTCGACCTGGCCGACAACCCCATTGACGACTTTGGCGTCGCGGCGCTGTGCGAGGCGCTGCCGCGCAACACCTCGCTCAGCGACATGAGTCTGCGCGTCAGCGCGGCGCCGGGCTTGTCGCGTGTCGCCCTCGAGCTGCTGACGCGCGCGCTGAAGCAAAACGACACGCTGCGCAGCGTCGTGCTGCCGAGCGACCTGCTGCCGCCCACGGACGCAACGGCGACGAGCGCGCGCACCCCTGGCAGCAGCGAGCGGCATGCCGCGGCGGTGGCGTTTGCGCGCCAGATGACGCTGAACAATGAGCCGCTGTCGCTGAAGAAGATGCTGCTGCGCCTCGAGGCCGGCGAGGACCTTGACGAGGTCAACCTGCGTGAGCAGAGCGAGTTTGGCGACACGGCGTGCCGCTTGCTCTGTGACACCCTCGTCGACGTGCAGCGTGCCGCGCGGGCGGGCAACGGCAGTGCACGCCGCAGCAGCAGCAGCAACGGCAATGGCAATGGTGCACTTGTGCCAGCACACAAGAACAGCATGGGCAGCAACGCCGCTGTCGTCGGTGATGGCAGCCGCACGCTGCGCACACTTGACTTGTCGCACAACAAGCTGACATCGGCGTCGGTGCCGTATGTGTGCGAGGTCATGGAAGAGTACCCGACGCTGTCGGTCGTCGACTTGGCACACAACGCTATTGACGACCGCGGTGGCGTGCAGCTCATCGCGTGCCTCGAGCGCGTGCCACACGTGCGCGTGTGTGGTGTGCGCGGCAACCCGCTCTCGAGCGCGATGCAGGAGCGGCTGGCGCAGCTGCTGACGATGAACATGAGCTCGCATCGGCTGAAGCACGTGCTGCTGCAGCAAGCCCACGGCGCGCCGCTCGACGCCATGCTCGACTTCAGCGGCGCGACGGACGCGTACAAGCTGAGCGACGAGGAGGTGGTGCAGCTCGCCGGTGCGCTGCGCGAGGCGCGCGATGTGCGCGTGCTCGACTTGACCCACAACGCATTCGGCGACCGCGGCTGCATCGCCCTCGCCGAGGTGCTACGCGTCAACCACACAATCGAGGCGGTGCACCTTGACCACAACGACATTGGCGCCGACGGCGGTGAGGCGCTCTTCTACGCGCTGAAGATCAATCCGCAGTTGCACACGCTGACGCTGACGCACACACACGTGCCACAGGAGGTGCTCGAGGACATACTTGGCTTGCTGCACGTCAACCAGACGCCGCTGCGCGAGCGCCGCAACTTGCGCGGCTTGCCGCTGCAAGACGTCGATGACATGGTGCAGTTCAAGTCGACTGACTACTTTGTCTCGCAGGCGCAGAACCTCGAAGACGAGGCCCTGCACGTGTGCAAGCGCACCGAGCAGCTGCTCGTCGAGTAGTGACAAAGGCAATGTACGTGTGCATGCGCGTGTGCGGCAAGGTGCATGCGTGCGTTGCCGTTACGTACACACAAACAAAAGGCAATGGCAGTATGCTGCGATGTACATATTGGCAAGCGTGTGCATGCGTAGTAACAAGTGTTAGCGTGCATGTGTGTGTGTACGTATGTGTATGTGTATACACGCGTAGCTGCGACAGATGTATGACAC
>JAKVQF020000921.1:0-81661 GCA_023091115.2 Trypanosomatidae sp. Fi-14 | reverse complement strand
TGTTGTCTGGCACGAGGTAGTAGCGCAGCTGCTTGCGCCACCACCACGCCTCGACCGACGTGACGCGGTGCGCCAGCAGCGTGTCGACGACGTCCATGTTGTGTATCGTGTCGAGCACCAGCGCCTTCAGCTTCAGGCGGGCGAGCGCGTCACTGCCGCCGAGCGACGCCGCTGCGCATGTCAGGCGCTGCAGCTCGTCGCGCAGCGCCGTCTGCACGTCAGCCAGACGCGACGACGACGGCGACGTCAGTGCATGCTCGACACGTCGCGCAAAGCACACTTGCTGCGCCGCCTGCAGCACCTGCGAGGGGTAGCGCGACAGCAGCCACGTCGACGACGACGCGGCTTGCTCACCAGCCGTGAGCACCTCACGCGGCACCACGCCGCCGTTGCTCGCCGCGTCGAGCTCGTCGACGCAGCGGACGAGCAGCTCGCGCAGCGTTGTTTGCATGCTCGTGTCGAGGCTGCGCAGCCAGTCCTCCACGTCGACGCTGGCGAGCGACACGGGCGTGTGCAGCGGAACGCGCTCGCCATCGGCGGAGAGCAGCGCCGTGATGGCCGTCGCCTTGTTCTTCTTGTCGTCGCTGTCGTGGTCGTCGCCCTTGGCGTCGAACTGCACAGCATGGACGCCCATGAAGAGCTTCTTCAGGTGCGCCTGTATAACATCTGGCTTGTCGCTCTGCCCGAGTATCTCGAGCAGGTCGTCGTCGCTGATGAAGTAGAAGCGTGGGAAGCGGTCACGCTTGGTCTCGAGGTACTGGTTTAGCGCCCGCTGACAGCGCTCGAGCTGCTCGAGCATGCCACGCAGCCGCTCGGTGAAGTCGGGCTGCGCCGTCAGCGACATCACACGCGGATCGGCGCCCACGTCGCGCAGCACCGTCGTGAACTCCTTGTCGACGCGGCGAAAGCGCGCCTGCTCGTGCGGCGGCAGCAGCGTCCCGCGCGCGAAGATGGGCTCGAGGTAGACCCACTTGCGCTGGATGCGGTGCAGCAGTGTTAGCGCCTCGCTGAGCGTGAGCAAATGGGCCTCCCAGCCGGCGGCCTCGTCGGCGAAGTGCGCAAAGAAGGCGCTGTCCTTCAGTGACGCGATGAGGGCTTGGTGGTCGCTCACCTGCGTCATGACCTCCTTCCAGTCCGTGATGAGCTTGACGGCAGCAGAGGCAGTGGCAGAGGCAGCAGAGGCAGTGGCGGCTGCTGCTGCCGAGGACGACGCGGTCGTCGGTGTGACGAGCGTAAAGGTCGCGTCAAGCGCCCAGGTGCGTAGCTCCTGCAGTGCCTCGCGCAGCTGCGTCTCGCCCTGCGCACGCGCGTGCAGGGCTTGCACTTCGGCGCGACGGCGCAGCAGCACCGGCGCGGCATCGAGCAGCTGCCCGAGTGTGAGCGAGGTGCTCGTCGTCGTCTCACGCGGCAGCTCGAGCAAGCGGAAGAGGTCGCTCCAGTGCTCCGCCATCCAGCCATCGCCGCGCACGTAGCGCAGCAGCGGCGTCAGCGCATCATAGTCGCGCAGCAGGGCACGCATGTAGCGCGTCATCGCGTCACGGCCGTCATCACTCTCGCCGCCGCCACCGTCAGCCGCCGCCGCCGCTGCCGCCTTCTCGCCCTCCGTGTTCGCCACCGCGTCCAGCTCGCGTCGCCAGCTTGCGCACACGTCCTCGAGCTGATAGGTGTGCGCGCGAAACGTCAGCCAGTCCTCGCGGCGCAGCTCGGCGAGCTGGGCGGCGAAGCGGTCGTACAGCGCCCACTGCCGCGACAGCGCGGTGATGTCGTCGCGGGTGTGCGTTAGTGCGGCGAACGCCGGTGGCGGCTGGTTGAAATATTTGCACTGCATCGTCAACTCATCGGCGCGGCGCTGCAGCTCGTCGGCGTCCTTGACGTGGTCGCGCGCGCTCGCGAGCAGCGCGGTGAGGGCGGCGGCGTCGACGCGGTCGTGCAGGCCGTGCAGCAGGGCTGCCTTGCTCTTTGACCAGCTGTTCGCAAAGCGCTGCACGTCCTTGAGCAGGCGCTGCACCAGCTGCTCGAGCGAGCCGCGCATCGCGCCCACGGCAGCGTCCATGACCTTTGCATGTGCCACCAGTGCGTCGCGCAGGTGCTCGCAGCGGTTGCGCGTCGCACTCGTGTCGACGCCACCACCACTGCCGCCACTGCCGCCACTGCCGCCCGTGTACTGCCGCAGCTCCTCATTGCGCCTCTCCAGACGAGCAAAGCGGCGCTCGTAGCGCGGCAACTGCGCGCGGCACTCACGAAACGCACGGCTGGCCTGCGCAACTTCGTCAATCGTCGTTGGTGGACGCTCGACAACGTTGCAGGCGGCAAAGACAAACGCGTCCACGTCAGCGAGGGCGCGCTCGACGCTGCGGCGCAGGCTGGCGAGCAGCGCGTCCTCGAGGCGATGCAGCTGCTCGTCGATGCTCGCCTTGACGGGTGCCGTGCTGACGGCAAAGCAGTCGATGCGCACAACGTCGTCCATGCTGGCGAGCCGCGACAGCCGCTCGCGCACGAGCTGCAGCCCGGCAACGTACACCGACGGCGATGTCGCGCCCTGCTGCTGCTGTTGCTGCTGCTGTTGTTGTTGCTTGGCTTTGCGTGCACTGCGCGGCGACGACGACGTGGTGCCGGCGGCGGCGGCCTCGTCGCGCGCGTCCGCCGCCGCCTCGCTCTGCCGCGCCCACTGCTCAACAATCGTGTCAAGGTCAGGTGCCCCGTCGACGCCGCAGAGGCCGACGACAACGTGACTGCGCAGCGCCTTGCGCACACGCGACAGCTTGGCAAACAACTCGACCGCCTTGCCGTGTACGGCGGCGATGCGTGCCTTGTTCGCGTGCAGCATGGCCGGGTAGAGTGCGTAGTTGCCGCCGTCGCCGCGCTTTGCCTGCAGCCCGCGAAAGCGCAGCGGCACACTGACAAACTCACGCAGCTTGACGTAAAACGCCTCACGCATGGCCTCGAAGCTTGGCTTGTACTGCACCACGCCGCCCTGCCGACACACCAGCTCGACGGCAAACGGCTCGAGGCGCGTGTGCAGCTCGTCGAGGCCGCGGCGGTACTGCAGCTCGAGGGCCTTGTACAGCTGCGCGTCCAGGTAGCGCCGCCACGTGTCGCAGCTCTGCTGCTGCTGCTGCTGCTGTTGCTGCTGCTGTTGCGACGACGATGACGACGGCGATGACGATGATGATGATGGCAACAGCAGTCGTCGTGAGGCGACGCACTCGTCAAAGAGGCTGCGCAGGCGATCGACGGTGGTGCGCCACAGCTCCATGTTGCGTGCGAGGTCGACGTGGCAGAGCGCACAGACACCGCGGAGTATGTCCTCGTGCACGCGACAGAGCTGTGCGCAGTCGTCGCGCAGCGCCGTCACGGCACTCGCGAAGCCGAGGTGCAGGCTGTGCAGCTCGTGGTGGTTGCCCAGCGGCACCGCGCGTGTGGCCGCGTCGGCGTACAGCAGCACCGCCCGCGCGCGACACGCCGCCGGCGCGAGCACGTCGCGCAAACACGGCAGCATGCCGCGCAGCACCGTGTTGTAGTTGTCGACCCAGCGCTGCACATGCATCGCCGCATCGGCCAGGCGCAAACACGCCCTCGTCGTGTTGGCCACGGCAGCGCTGCAGCGCAGACGTGGCGTGCTGTCTGTCGTGTCAGCGTCACCGTCACCACCACTCGGTGCCGCGGCTGCACGTGTGAGTAGCTGACGCAGCTGTGGCTGTGTGTGCTGCACCTCGTGCACATACTGCAAAACGAGCGGGTGCACCGTGCAGCGCAGGTAGGCGCAGCGCGCACCCGCAGTGCCGCGACTGCTGCCCTTACGCGTCACGTCCGCAGCACTGCCGGCGTCCACGGCAATGACGACGGCATCTGACAAGGCAGCGAGGTGGGCACAGCGCGCGTCGACGCCGCGCAGCCACGCCCGCGCCACGGCGACGCTGTCGTCGTGCACACGCCGCGTCAGTGCAGCCGCATGCGTAGCGACGGCAGCCGTCAGCGGCGACTGCGCGGCGCCAAAGAGCCGTGTGGCGTCTGCGCAGATGCTGCTGCACGCCGTATACCACCCACGCGCCGCACACAGCTGCTGCTCCGCCGCCGCACGCGCCTGCGCGCTGCTGTCCGTGTCATCACTGTTGTTGTTGTTGCCTGTGTATAGCGCAGACGTGTAGCGCGCGTGCGCTGCGCCCAGCTGCGCCATCAGATGCTGCGCCACGGCCTGCAGCTCGCGCGTCACGGCACTGCGCACCGCGTCCAGGCGCAGCAGCGGTGCATAGTCGCGCAGCAGCACGCGCACAACACCCTCGTCAATCGCACCGCTGTTGTTGCTGCTGTTCACAAAGAGCGACTTGGCCTGACTGCGCAGCACCGGCTCGACAAACGACAGCTCCTTGTGAAACGTCGCCATGCGGCCCTCCCACGCCTCGCGCACCGCCGCGCCGCCCACCTCGGCGCCGCTGCTGCGCAGGTCAAAGACATCGACGCCGGCAAAGAGCGTCTCGGGCTGCATCGTGTCCGGCACGCGGTCGCGCAGCAGCAGCACGACGCAGTCGAGCAGGCCACGCACCTGCTGTACGTCATGCAGACGACGCGACACGAGCACGAGGGCGTCATCGCGATACTGACTGCTGCCATTGTTGCTGCGGCTGCTGTTGTTACTGCTGCTGTTCCAGCCATACCATGCGGGCGTGCTGCGATGCGTCAGGCGCGCACACATGCCGCACCACGCATCGCACAGCCGCATCGCCGCCTGCACACTGCTGAGTGGTGCACGCCACGGCCCACGCCAGTCGGCGCCATACAGCTGCAGCTGCATCTTGACATACTCGCGCACATCCACCGAGACAATGTACAAGAGCGACAGCGCGTGTGCGCGCACACGGTCTGCGCTCATCGCGCTGATGTTGTTGCTGCTGCTGCCGCTGCTATTGCTACTGCTGCTGTTTGTGTGACGACGCCAGTAGCGCACCAGCGCACGATAGACAACACGCAGCACATCGACGGCGTCACCAAGGGCAAACGACTTGGTACGCCACACCGCCGGCAGCACCGCCTCGGCAACGCCGCCGGCGAGTGCGTGCGACGACAGCGCACTCGCCAGCGTGCGCGTGTGCAGCCACACATACGCGTGCTCCTGCTGCTCGTCAGCGCCCTCGGCAGCAACAGTGGCACTGTCGGCAGCACCACCACCACTGGAGTTGTTGTTGCTGTTGTTATTGTCCGCCACCACACGCGCCCAGTCCGTCGTCGTTGTTGCCGTCATGGACAGCGCCAGCATGCTGCTCTCGAGCGGCCGTGCTGCCGCTGTTGTTGTGTCCTTGTTTGCCAAACCACCACCACCACCGCCGCTCATACTCTTGTATACATCACTTGTTACACCACCGCCGCTGCCGCGCAGCTGCGCCGCGCGCACGCGCGAGTAGGCGCTCACGCACACGCCACCGCGCAGCAGCACGTCGTAGCGCGCCCCGCTCGCGCAGAGCAGACGCGGAAACGCCGTCACGGCACGCACGCCGTGCGTCACATCACCCACCACATCACTGTACAGCAGCTCGAGCATGCGCGTGACGCTGTGACGCGCCGCCGCCGTCGGCAGCGCAGCCACGTCGTCATCACTCGGCAGTGTCGCGAGCGGCGACGACGCGCCGAGTAGCTGCACAAAGTCAACCGTCATTGCCTGCATCGAGTTCTGCTGCTGTTGTTGCTGTTGCTGTTGTGGTGCGTCACTGCGCGTCGCGAGTGTGGCAAAGTCGACCTCGACGTCGTCGTCGTCGAGGCGCAGACGCGTGCGGCCATCCGCCACCTCGCGCACCATGGCGCAGCACAGCCGCTGCACCTCGTCCGCCAGCAGCAACTGCGACGACGACGCTGCTGTCGTGTCATTGTTGTTGTCGCTGCCGCTGCTCTTGTCCTCCGTTGCCGTCGTCAGTGGGGCGAGCTCGAAGAGCACCCAGCCATCACCGCGGTAGACACGCACGCCGCCGCGATGACGCTGTTGCAAGTGACGCTGTGCAGCACTGGCAAGCTGCGCCTCGAGCGCAACAAGCGTCGACATGCCTGCACACGTACAAAGTAACGCTGTGATACAAATAAGCACACACACGCACACGCACACGCACGCACAACACAATGCCCTATGCACACACACACACACACGCACACGTCCTTCGCTCCGCTACTACACTGCGCAATGTGTAACGCCTACACAGTAACGCGCGTGTGTATGTATGCGTGTGTACGTTTGTTTGCTAACTATACGTTGCACCTGCAAGCACACACACACACAAGTCCAGACACATTTGCATCTGCATACATGTGTACACACAACCACACGCACACACACACGTGCCCACATGCTCAACACACAAACACACACACACAGACACAAACAGACATGTATGTCTCGCTACTCACATACACAAGTCCTTGTCGTTTCCCTCTCGTCACATACACGCACACACATGTGCATGCTTCTTGTCTGTGTGTATGCTCCTTTCTCTCTCTCTACAGTGTCGGCATGCTGCCATTGTTCACATTGCCGCCGCCGCCGCCGCCGTTGTGATGATGCAGCAGGTCAAGTACGCCCTTGCCCTGCCCACTACGCTGCAGCCACTCGGCAAACATGCCATGCACCTTGCTGCGCAGGCCCTCGGCGAGGTCGTGTCGCCCGCTCTCCTCGAGGCGGCGGTACGCGTCACGCAGGCTCGACGACACGTCCTGCACGCGACGCACACGACGCACCAGCGCCTCGGCATAGGCGGGCGGCAGCACACACGGGTTGCTCTGCGTGGCGACTTCGCTGTTGGTGGGCGGGCTGCTCGGGAACGCGACGGGCACGAACTCGTCGGGTGGCAGCACATACAGCGGCGACGGCAAGCCGACATTCCACAAGTTCAGCAGCGGACTGATGCCCGTCACGGCGAGGTCCTCCTCTAGGGTGCTGTAGAAGGTGTTGTACGGGGCCAAGCAGACGCCCAGCAGTGAGCCGGCGCCCTCGTGCAGGCACAGCACCGGCGGCGTGTTGGTGCACACATTCAGCGTCACGTGGCTGCAGCGGCTGACGACAAGAGCGCCGCACAGCGCCGAGATGCGGCAGTGCTGGCAGCGATCGACGCAGAGCACACCCGCGACAGGTCCGAGCACGACGGTGCAGTTGCTCAGCTGCGACAGCCGCGTGTGTGGCAGCGCCGAGGCAACGTAGATGGTCGCCTGCGTGCACTGCGCAATCGTCATGCTCGCCGACAGCAACGGCCGTGACAGCGGCGCTGCTGCTGCTGCCGCTGACGACAACGTCATCGCCGTCGTCGTCTGCTGTTGTTGTTGCTGTTGCGCTTGTTGCGGCACCAGTGGTGTCGGTGCAATGTACACCGTGTCGTGTAGTCCCTCGATGACAAGATTGTTGCGGAACGGCAGCGCGCCACTGCGTGGACCAGGCATGCCCGTCGCATGACTGCTATTGTTGCTGATGCTCGCCGCTGCGGCTGCGGCTGCGGCTGCTACTTCGCTCGGCAGCACAATGCGTGGTCGTATAAACTGCGGCAGCACCGCCAAGTCAATCGTGCGCTCGTTGCGTGGCCAGAGCAGGCCAATGCTCGTCCCAAACGGCTGCTCGACGCCCGCGACGAACTCGCGCAGCAGCAGACGCAGCTCGAGGGCGTCGGCAAAGGTGACGCGGCCGTGTCGTGTGACCGCAATGGCGGCGACATAGTCGTGCAGGTTCTGTCGCACACTGCGCGCAAGCAGCTCAGGGCTGGCCTCGCCGAGGGCCTCGCGCGGTGGCCGCTCGAGCAACACTTGCGCCAGCAAGAACACGAGCAGACCGGGCAGCGACACCTGCCGCGCCGCCGCCGCCGCCGGCCAGCGTGCCTCGTCAAGGACGCCGCCAGCTGCAGCACCCGTGCGGCTGCCATTGGCCACATCGCTCGCCTCACCGCCGCTGCTCATTGTCAGCTTGCTCAGCAGCATGCGGTTGTTCTCGTGTCGCAGCTCAGCCACCGCATTCGCCTCGGCGGCTGCGCTGTACGTGACACCGCTGTACGACGCGCTCGCCTGCATACAGCCACCACTGAGGGCAAAGAACACGTCAAAGATGCTGCGCGCCGTCGTCTCGCGCAGGCCGAGTATGCTAACGGCAATGTCAAGCCAGCTGGTGTACGTGATCGCCGTCGTGCCAGCCGCCGCCTGACGCAGCTTCATCACGGCCGCAATCGTCAGCCCACTGGGCGAGTCGAGCAGCAGCCCTGCATTGTCAAAGAGCACACTATTGACGCAAAAGACGACCTGTGTGCCAACGGCTGTGTTGCTCGTCAGGCCCATGACGCCGCCGCTGCTGTAGCCGTCGGTGCGCAGGCCATACGCAGCCGACAGTACACCACCACTGCCACTACCACTACTACCGCTGCTGCTGCTGCCACCTGCAGCAGATGACGACGACGATGTCGTCAGCACACTGGGTGACGGCCGACGCGACATGACGCGTGCGACAGACACACACACGCACACAACAGCAGCGACACACAGCGAACGTGTGCGTGTGTGTATGTATGTATGCGCTTGTGACTGCTCTGTACGCGATACACACAAGACAACACAACATGCACATGTACATGTACGCATACACGCACACACAACAGTATAGAAAAACACATGCTCGTATACTTGTGCACAGACTTGCGTTGCATATGGCATGATTGAGGACACATATGTACAAAGTAACTACACACACACACAAGTGCACACACACATACACGACAGAGGTGCCACAAACAGGGTGCGTGCAAAGAGAGTGTGTGTGTATGGTGCATAAACACAGCGGAGAAAAGAAAGAAAGAGAAAGAAAGAGTGTGTATGTGTGAACAGAGAGTATGTTACAAATACGAAAGAGAAGAAACAAAACAACACACAAACACACAAACACACAGACGCATGCGTGTGTGCGTGCGTGTCTAGGTACGCTACACACGCATGCGTGCATGTTGTACGTGCGTCGTTGCCTTTGCCCTCTCACATATAGTTGCCATGCATATGTGCACACACACACACACACACACGAGTGCGCGACCGTCACGCATTAGCCGACATGCTGCATGTGCAGTGCCGACACGCTCGTCACGACATTGTGTGTTGCAGCTGCCTTGTTACGCACGACATACACACCACGCTCATCGTCGGCGTCGCTGTCAACGTCGTTGTACACTGTGCTGTTGTTGTCGTTGACGACGACAGCGCCACTGCGCGTGTTGCGTTGCTCCGTGATGCACAACACAACAGGCAGCCTGTCACGACGCACTCGTGCGTCGTTGCCTTCGCTGTTATTGTCGTCGTCGTCACCGTCGTTGTCGTGGCGTCGATGGTGCGCTGCAGCTGCCGCGGCGCCGTTGCTGCCGTCCGTCAGCAGCAGCCTCGTGACGGGGCGGCGTGGTGGCACGACGTCGTCGCGCCGCACAAACACATTGTCGGCACGTTCATCGCTGTCATCGTAGTAGTAGTAGTAGCTGTTGTTGTCGTTGTTGTGATTGTTTGCGCTGTTGCTGCTTGCGTTGGCACCGCGATGTGGTCGCGTCAGCACACGCGTCAGCAGCGGCCGCTGCGCGTACACGTAGCGCACGGCGCGATACGCACCCGTGCCGCTCTTGTGCCCCCCGTACTCGTCACGGTTGTCGTTGTCGTAGTGGCCACGTGGGCACACCACACGCACGGCCGTCGTGTTGTTGTCCTCCTCGTCGTCGTCGTCGCCGCCAAACGGCAGTGTGCTGCGCGGCATTGCTGTTGTTGTTCGTGGCCATTGTTGTTGTTGCGGTGGTGGTGGCGGGGGCGGGGCGGCACGCGACACGCCCGCGACACGCACAAACGTTGGCCGCTGCGCCGATGGCGCCACGAGTGCGGTGCTCATCGCTGTTGTTGTTGGCGGCGTCACTACTGCTACGCCGTTGCCTGCGCCATCGCGACTGCCGCCGTTGCTCGTGTCGCTGCTGTTGCTGCTGTAGTAGCTGTGTGACATGTCCTTGTGGCCGTCATGAACGACAGCGGCGTCGCGCGCATACGGCGGTAGCTGTTCACTGCCCTTGTTGTTACTGTTGCCTCTGCCGTCACCTGCAACAGCCACCGCGGCACCATTGTCGCCGTTGCTGCCGACATACAGCGGCAGACTCGCCGTATACACACCCATGCCACGCCCGTCCATGGCGCCTGCGGTCAGTGGCGCGTGATCGACGCCACCCTCGCTGCCGCTGCTGCAGTTGCTGCCGCCACAGTGTCGCCGACGACGGCTGTGTCGCTCGTGGCAACAAAAGAAGTACAGCGCACAGCCCAGCAGCAGCACCGCCACGCTACCACCCACAACAACCCCGACAATCGCCGTCACGCTCACCGGCGCGGCACGCGTCAGCTCGCCGTTGAGGCGTGGCAGTCCCGGTATGGTTGGTAGGCCCGGCTGGCCAGGCTGCGACGCCGTCGGCTGCTTGCCGCCGCCGTCGCGGCGACCAGGCGAGCCGACATACTTGACCATGCACCATGTCGTCTCGCCGGCGAGTATGTCCTGCTCAACGTCGGTGACCCAGCCATCATCGCAGTCGCACAAGCCTTTTGTCACGTTCCACGTGCCATGGTTGCAGTCCACGACGGCGTCGGCCGTCGCACTGCTGCTGCCCTTGTCAGTGACGGCGTCAGTGCTCATGTACACCGCCCTGTTAACGTCCATGTAGTGCTTCTTGTACATTGTCGACGTCATCGTGCAGTGTGTGTGTTTTGTGTGTGTGTGTGTGTGTTGTGTGTGTGTGTGTGTGTGTGTGTGTGTCTGTGTGCGTGTGTGTGTGTGTGTGTGTGTGTGTGTGTGCGTGCGTGTGTGTGCGTGTATACGTAGCTAGCCCGTCTAGGCATACAAGCAGGCAAGCGTACTTGACATGCACGTGTATACATGTATACGCACACGTACAAGTATGTGTGTGTGCGTGCACTGTGTTGTGTAGTACACTTATGCATACATACATATACATGCACATGTGCACACGCCATGCATGTGCGCATGCTCTCTCGCATGCACATACACATATACATACTTACATGGCACACAGATTATATATACCGCACACATATACACTCACATGTCTGTTAGTATATTATCGTCTCCGGCAAAACACGCGGACACACATACACACACGCACACACACACGCGGACACACACGCACACACGCACACGCACACGCACACCATACAAAGACAAACGCGTAACACGTCTACTGCACATGCATACACACACGCATATACTGCCCGCGTGTAGCGCAACAATCTACCTCACCGCACAAACAGAATGACGCATACACACTCGCATATGCGTGTGTGCGTGCAATGCAACAGCATGGCCATGACGAGCAGCTACGCACGCTTTGCCGCCGTCCCCGCGTCGACGTCGTCGCGTAGGCTGTCGAGGAGGTCAAAGCGCATCTGTATGACCTGCACCTCAGTGTCCGAGAGCTGGTCAAGCGAGTCGTCAAACACGCGCCACCAGTCAAACAGCTCCATCTTGCACGGCTGCAGCCACGTCGCCGACGGCGACGACACCGACGTCGACGTCATCGGTGTCGCAGTTCCCGTGTGGTTCTGCAGCTGTCGCCGCAGCTCGTCGACCTGCCGCGTCAGCGGCGCCACCGCGACGACCTCGTCGCGCGGCTCACCCGTCTTGTACATGCAATACTGACAGTAGCGGTCCATAAACTCGAAGCGAGGGTGGTACGGCGTGTAGCGGTTCGTGCTGTTGAGGTAAAACGTACGCGGTGGCTGGCCCGGCGGCACGCGGCGAAAGGACGCGTCCACGTGCATGTCACCCTCGAGGTGGCGCACACGTGGCAGCTTGTACTCGAGGTCAAAGTCAACCGCAGTGCCCGGCAGCGGGGCCGCTGTTGTCGCTGGCGGCTCCTCGTCGTAGCCGCCGCGGTCGAGCAGGCGCAGCCATGGCCGCCGCACATACATCTCGAGGCCCGCGTCACGCAGCTTGCCGCGCGCGTGCGGGTCGCTGTAGTACGCATACCGTTCTGGGTTGCCCGGGTAGGTGACGAGGTAGCCCAGCCACATCGTCGGCCCCGGGTTGCGCGCGACGAGTTGGCCGAGGAACTGGCTCTGCAGCAGGCCATCCGCCCAGTGCTCGGTGTTGCCAAAGTGACCCACGTAGGTGTGCATACGCAGGCCATGCACGTCAAGGATGGCGTGCACAATGCACGAGAGCTCACCGAGCGGCGAGGGCGCCACGTAGCGGCGCACGCGGACAATCGGGAAGCGCGAGAGCAGGGCGCAGCCGTAGGTGTTGTCGAGGGCGGTGGGGCCATAGTCGGTGTGCGGGAAGCCGAGGTGGTAGGCCACGTACTCGACCATGTCACGCAGGCCATTGACCAGGTGCATCGAGTCGCTCTCGAGCAGGCCGACGACGTTGGCGCCCGTCTTGTCAATCTGCTGCACCATGCGCTCGAGCGAGTCGACGTTGCTGTTGTCGAGGGCGAAGTGTACGGTCCATATCATGCCCGTCACAAACGTCATCGCCTGCGCCGCGCGCCACACCGCACCACGCGTGTCGGCGTCCATGTCGGCCACCCACGGCGCCATTGTCGACGCCGTGTCATTGCTCGTCCCGAGCACAGCCGCCTCGAGGGCGTGCACCTTGCCGTCGACCGTCTCGTGCAGCAATGCGCGCTGCTGCAGCGTGAGGGCGGTGTCGGTGGCGCCGTTGCGCTCACGGTGCAGCTGCACAAGCGCCTTGTGCACTTGCACCACCTCGCGTGCGTAGCGCGGCACCGTGTCGAGGCCAGCGGGGTGGCCAAACATCGACGGCGCAAACGACGCGCGGCCGACAATGACGGCAAAGCACAGCAGAGCCACACACCACACCACCGTCGCACCGAGCGCGCGCTGTCGCCGCGCTGTCGTGGCAGCAGCGGCAGCGTTATTCGCAGCACCTGTCGCCGTGTCTGCTGCCGTCGCCGATGACGTCGTCGTTGTCGTTGTCGTCGTCGTGGTGGCAATGCCACTGCCACAGCCATGGCGAGGCACACGCAACGACCGCGTCGCGGCAAGCGTGCCTACGTAGAGCAGCATCACGTGCAGCAACAGCAGCGGCCGTGAGCGCTCGCGGACGAGCCAGCCAAGCGGCACAAACGGGTACGACGTGCACAGCGCGTACATCAGCGCCGGCAGCAGCGTGCAGACGAGAAACGCAAACTCAAACGACCGCAGCACGCCACCCTCGCACGCGTACACGACCGCGTCGTCCACCGCACGACACGCCGACGACGACGATGACGACAAGGGTGCCGTTGTTGTGGCTGCTGACGCCGACGCCGCAACGAGCTGTCGCGCCAGGCGACGCGCGTGCAAGTGCGCCAGTGACACCTCCGTCACGACGGGCGCGAGGGCGGCGAGCAGAAACGTCATGCACAGACCGCCAGCAAAGGCAAGCCAGCGGCTGCCCGCCATGTCCTCTTGCACGTGCCACGCACTCACGTCCACGTGCTCCTTGGGCGAGTCAAAGGTCACCGGGTAGTGCGCGTGACGCGTCTCGTACGCAAAGTTTGTCTGCCGTGTGCCGTACAACATCACCATACAGCTGACAAACAGAGCAACACCGAAGCTGCGCGGCGTCAGTGGCAGCGCAACGACAAGGCGCGACGACGACGACGACGACGACGACGTCACATCCTCGACGGCACGACGCAGTCGCCCCGACAAGGACGGTAGCCGTCGCTGTGGCCGTGGCGATGACGATGACGATGCTGCCGTTGTTGTTGTTGCTGTTGCGCGTGTGCGTCGTGTGCGCAGACGTGCCAGGTAGGGCGGCATGGCCAGCACACTCGTCGACCCGTACAGCCCCGCCACAAACGCCGCGACCACGAGCAGACTGGCCGGGTAGGGCTCGATGGCGAGCAGGCGAGGCAGGTAGTTGGCCGACACATACATGTGAATGAACAAGCTGAGCAGTAGGCCAAAGAGCGCGCCCAGCAGCCACGTCGGCGGCGACGACGAGGACGACAACAACGACAGCGACGACGCCGGTGACTGTGCGCTGCTGCCGTTGCCGTGTGCAAGAGCGAGCGCCGTGATCGTGTTGCGGCTGTGCAACGACGCGAGCGACGCCACCGTCGTTGGCCCCGACGACGGCGTCGACACGGCGACGGCAACAGCGGCCGACGTGTGCAACTTACCAACAGCAGTGCCGCCGCCGCCGCCCTCGAGCTCGTACGGCGGCGATGGCGGCGGTGGTGGTGACGGCTGCGGCATCACTGTCACGCCACCATTGGCACAGCCCTCGTCCACGGCGGCGGCGGCGGCAGCGCTGTTGCGGCTGTGAGTGCTCTCGTCGCTCTCTGTGCTCGCCGTGTAATGTGCGGCGCCGTCGGCGTGGTGGTGCGGCTGCGTAACGTGGTGACGGTTGCTGATTGTGCTGCTCATGTTGCTCGCCTTGCCGCTACACACATCTGTTGTCGTCTGCGTTGACTGCTGCGTCACGGACATCGCACGGGTGCTCGCCGTCACCGCACCGCGCGCGTGGCGGTGCGGCACGTCGGGCGTGCACACGGCCTCGCGCAGCACACACGTCGTGCACACGAGGCCGCCAACGATGCCAACGACGCCGGTGTAAAACGCCTCGACGAGCAGGGGCGAGTGACTAATGTACAGGATGCGGAGCAGCATGCACACGACAAAGGCGAGCGGTGCGGCATAAATGCGCCGCCGACTCGCACTCACATCCAGCAGCGCACACGACACGCGCTCACCGCGACTCGCCACCACACCCGCCGACACCGCCGCCGCAGCACCGCTGCTCGGGTAGAGGGTGCGCAGCATCGACGCGAGCACCACCGCCACCGGCCCAACCGCGGCCGCCTGCAGCTTGCGGTGTGGTTGCTGCGTCACGAGCATCTGCACGTGCGACAGCGAGGCAACGGCGTACAAGAGCACATACATGGGCGGCAAGCGATACACACCACCACCGTCGTGTGTCGGCGACACGTCGCCGCCGCCGTCACGGGCAGTGGTGCCTTCTGGCACCAGATGACGTGCCAGTACACACGGCCCCGTCAGCCAACGGCGCAGCACGCGTACACGCAGCACACACGGCAGCGCAAACACCACCGCCGCCAGGCCAATCTCCCACGACAAGGACATGAGCACAAGCGGCATAAAGTACACGTGCTGTATGACCTGCACCGTCATCTCGTACACCACATACCACCAGTACACATCGCACAGCCACATCGTCGTCGCGTGCGGTGCGCAGTAGAAGGTCAGCGTATGCACGACCGTGTCTGACGCAGTGCCCGCCGCTGCGCCGCCATCGTCCATGTCGTGTTCATCTCCGTTGCTGCCGCCGTGTATGTGGTCCATGCCAAAGGCAGACACATGATTGCCGTGGTGTGCCGCGTCCAGAGCGGGGCTGCCCACGTTGCTACTACAGCTATTGTTATTACTGCTGCTGCTGCTGCTCGTGCTGCTCACCATGGCAAAGGCCGATGTGGTGCTGCCGCCAGCAGCAGCATCCACACCGCCACCACCACTGCCGTCACTACTCATCTTGTGCACTGCCGTCGCCGTTGCAGACGACGACGACGCCGCGACGACGGGTGCTGTGTAGCTGTCCTTGTCACCGTCGTGCTGCCATTGCAGCAATGCTGTTGTGGCTGTTGTTGTCATGGCGGGGGACGGCACGTGTACCGTCATCACGCCCGTCTGCGGCGTCGCGTGACGACCGCCACCGTGTCCATTGTTGTTGCTGCCGCAATACGGCAGCGGCCGCTGTCGTCGCGCACGCGCACACGCCGCGGCCGCTGCGCCAGGGGCGTTGCTAAACCACCAGCCCACCCTCGACAGCTCATAGTACATGGAGCAGTCATACGCGACGTTGCAGCCGGCGAACACCCATTCGTTCAGCGTCGACAAGCTAAACGACGCCGGTGCGCACGTCAGGTAGTGACGCAGGTAGAAGCCAACGACGCCGAGGGCGGTGATCGTCTCTGTCCAAAAAAAGACGCGCTTGCAGCGCAGCGAGCGGGCGGCGTCGCGGTGTGACGCGTACAGCCGCACATTGTGCTGGTTGCGCCGCACAACCACGTTCAGCAACACCTGCATGCAGAAGCAAAAGAAGATGTACGGGCCAAAGCCAAGGTTGTGGTACACGAGTGACTCGTGCGAGGCGACCATGGTCCACACAATCGCGCTCACCATGCGCGCGGCATCGACGACGAACGCGGCGAGCACGAGCAGCGCCGAGCTGCGCAGCAGATGCAGCAGCGACGACCACAACGACGACGACGACGAGAAGGCTGCGACAGCGGCACGCACCTCGGCCATGCCACCACACGCATGCTGCCACAGCGCACCAAACACCGCAATCGAGGTGCCAATGCGAAAGGGAGTGCAGAGCACAAACGCAATGCGCCACAGCTGCCGCTCAGGGCGAAAGTCGCCAATGGTGGTGCTGATGCTCGGCCAGAACTCATAGTGGTCGGGCCCGCACGACGTCATGAGAATGTCACGACTGTGCTTTGCCAGACCGACAAAGAGGCAGAGCAGCAGCGTGCCGCCCGTCACGACGCCGTAAATGACGGCCGCATACGAGGCTGGTATGTACAAGACGTGCTGCATGTGTGACGACATTGTCTACCCTTTTTTTGCGCGCCCTCACAACAGCAACAGCAAGCAAGCAAGTCAAGGCACGATGCTGTGCATGCACGCAAACGACAGTGTGCGCATACACATCTGTGACTGCACGTGACGTTAGCGAAGAACACACACACACACACACACACACACACACACACGTGTCAAAAGTTGCGATGGTGTGGGTGCTCGGCATTGGCGTCGTCGCCGACCGTGTGCCCGGGCGTCTCGAGAAACTTGGGCACGTGCGCGAGCGGCGTGTCCATGCCCACCGTCGTCTTCGGATTGACCGCGAACCACTCGTTACGGTGTGGCTCCTCAATGACCACGTAGCGAAAGCAGTCTCTGCCACCATAGCTCCAGAGGAAGAGGCGGTAGCTGGCAACACTCACCACGACCGTCGCCACGGGCCACACCATGCATATCGCGTACAACTCCCACCGCACCAGCCACCGTGGCAGCGGCATGGCAACGATGACGTGTCTTTCTCTCTGTCTGTCTGTCTGTGTGTATGTGCAACAAGCAGGACAATGCACAGTGTACAAGTGGCCGTATGAGATGCGCACACACGCACACACATGCACACGCATGCAAACAACAGTGACGCAAAAAGACATGCTAAGCCGCTAAGACGACTATACACACACACGCGCACATTGCTACGACGACGGCGGAGCGACTGCTACACATGATGCTGCTACTGGCCCCCCTTGCAACCACTACTACATACTCGCACACATACAAACACACACACACGCACACACACATGCACACCCCTGTACACACACATATGCGACTACGACGACTCGACGAGGTCAGCGGCAAAGGCCTGTACGAGCAGTGCGACGCCGTAGCCGGTGCCCTCGTCGTGTGTGGCTGGCGCGGCGAGGTCAATGTGCACCCACTCTCCCTTGTACGTCTTCGCGAGATTGTTGCCAATGAAGGCGCCGGCGCAGCTCGACGCGGCATTGGCGCGGCCGGCGACACTGTTGCGGTAGTCGGCAATCGCACTCGTGTACTCGGCATTGTGCAGCTCGGGGCAGTACAAGATGGGGAAGCACACATCACCGCAGCGCCGCCCCGCGTCGACGAAGCGGCGCTCACTGCCCTCCGTGTTCGCGTACACGGCGGCGTGCAGCTTGCCGGTGCACATTGCCTGCGCCCCCGTCAGTGTCGCCAAGTCGACAATGATGCTCGGCGTGTACGGCAGCTCGGCGCTGGCGTGGTAGACGCCATCGGACAGCACGAGCCGGCCCTCGGCGTCGGTGTTGTTGACCTCGATCGTGAGGCCCGAGCGCAGGCGTAGCACGTCGCCGTTGCGCTGCGCGCGCGGGCCGACGGCGTTGTCGGCCAGACACAACACACTCGTCAGCGTCAGCGGTGCACGCAGCTGCGCGAGGCACAGAAAGGCACAAAACACCGCCGCCGCGCCGGCCATGTCATGCTTCATCGTCAGCATATTGTCGCGCGACTTGATGGCGAGGCCGCCCGTGTCATAGACGATGCCTTTGCCAACAAACGCCACCGCGTCACGCGGGGCTGTGCCGGGTGGGGGTGTGTACGACAGCGTCACCAGATGCGGAGGATACTCGGCCGCCTTGCCGGTGCCGTAGAGGCCGCCGTAGCCCTGCTCACGCAGCGCCTCGCCGTGCAGCACGTTCATCGTCACCGCGTGACCACGCTGCTGCAGCACCGCAGTCCAGCGTGACGCAATCTCGGCAAACGTTGTCGTGTCGAGCAGGCTCGTGGGCGCGTCAACGAGGCGCTGGCACAGCTGCACCGCACACGCCACGTGCGACAGCGCCTCCGTGTTGTGTGTGGCTGCGGTCGTACGTGGCAGCACCACGCGCACAGGCCTGCCGGGCTCGAGGTAGCCACGCTCGCTGCGGCCACCCTTGGCCGAGAAGGAGCGGTTGCACGCGCGCGCAATGGTCGCGGCAATGCAGAGCGTGTAGGCGGCGTCGGTGGCACAGTAAATGTCAAGGCCTGCGCTCGCCTGTGCACGCGGGCACTGTCGCATCGCCGCCTTGATCATCGTGTAGATGCGGTCGGGCCGTGCCGGGCAGTTGTGCCGCGACGCCGTCGTCGTCACCTTGCCGATGAGCACGCGCTGCGCGTGTGCTGTGCTCGTTGTCGTGGCGGCGGCTGCAGGCGCGGCAGTGCCGTCGCCCTCGCCAGCATGGCTGTGACTCGTCGTCGCCGCTGCCGCTCGTGTTGGCCACGACGTGTATGCGACGCACACGCTGTCCTCGTCCGCGGCGCGTATGGCCTGCTCGAGCGCGGGTGTGTCGTAGGGAAAGTGCAGCGGCTGCGGCGGCGACTGCACGGCGTGCTGCAGCAGCTGCGCCTCGGTGCCGAGCAGCAGCGCCGTTTGTGCATGCTTGCCGTTGTACTGCCACTGCGCCGCCTGCTCAGCCGTGTAGAAGGTGACATTGCTTGTGAAGTGCACACAGCTGTCGACAAACGCCGTCACATTCGCCTCCTCGGCCGCGCAGCTCGAACGCTGACGTGTGTACGGCATTGCTGCAGTTGTGCTGTACGTACAAATGTGTGTGTGTGTGTGTGTGTACGACAACAACAAGCAGGAGAGCACACAGAGCGCAGTCACACAAGAGCATGACGCACATACACCTGTTACCCGTCATGCTCGTTGTGTGTGTGAATGCATGCGTATGTCATTGCATAGGCAGTATACCGTGCGCAATGTGCTGGTAATAGTATCGTCACATCACACACATACACACACACGCACGCAAGAGGCTGCACAAGACGCAGCGAGTAGGTGAGAGAAGAGGCAAAGTATACTACACGGGACAATATTACACATACACACACACATACACACACACACACACATATACACAGTTTAGACGCACAACACGCCCTACACAGCCCTCCTGCGGGCTTCACAGACGGGCAAGGACGTCGACGAGGCAGTCCATCGCGCGGCCACGTGCCGTCGCGTGTGGGTGTGCTGCGGCCGCGACGCGGTTGCGTGCACACACCGCCCGCGTCACCGCCTGTCGTGCGGCGAAGCTGAGTGTGTCACCTGCGGCGAGCAGCTGCAAAAAGGCCGCCGCGTCCATCTGCGTGTGCGCGTCGTGCAGCACCGGCACAACGTCCTCCTCGTCACCATCGTCACTGCACGCACCACGTCGCAGTGCGTCGTGACTGCTGCTGCCGCTGCTGCTGCTGCTGCCCACGACGCGGCGAGGTGCGCCACGACACGTCCGCGCCGTCGCGAGCGCGCGGGCCTCGCGTGCGCGCAGCTTGCCGAGACTGTTCAGGTTGTCATCGACAATGTGATAGAAAGTGTGCACACTGCCTGTCGTCGCAGCAGCAGCAGCAGTAGCAGTAGTAGTAGCGTCATTGTCTGTGGCGTTGCGGCGAGGCGAGATGGTGTCGCGTGTGCACAACACCGCCTCGGTGCACCACGTGCCAGGGCTGTTGCGTACGACACTGCGTACATCCTCGAGCACGTCCGCGTAAAACGCCTCACCGTCGCTTGCACCGCCGCCGCTGCAAACATCGTCAAAGCAGACGAAGAGCGAGTGATGCACGAGCCGCAGCAACGCACGACTGCTGCCCGGGCCGATGAGCCACACTGCGTCACGCCAGAAGCCGTCGACGTGTGCAGTGTCATGTGCCATAGTGGTAGCAGCAGTCGTCGTTGCTGCGGCGGTGGCGGCATCTGCGTGACGTGTGCGGCGATAGTCGTCTCGGTAGCTGCAGCCGCCGAGCTGCGGCACCGTCGCGATCAGCTGCGGTGTGTGCACCTTGCCGCCGTCGCGTCTGCTGCGTCGTCGTCGACGCACCACGGCCGCGTCCTTGCCGCTGCTGTTGTTGTCACTGTTGTTGTTACGGCTACGACGGTGACTGCTGCTGCTGCTGCTGCAGCTGTCACTGTCACTGTCGCGGCTGCTCTCACTGCCGTCACCGCCGCACACGTGCGCGTCGCAGCGGAGCGGAAACACGGCCCCGTCCGCCGCCACCACACGACGACGTGCCGGTCCCAGGTACACCGCACAACACGCGCGCTGCGACAGTCGGCTGACGAGGCGGGCAAAGAACTGTGTAGGCAACAGGCTGAAGGTAAAGCGGTAAAATGGCCCAGTGACCAGTGTGCACACGTGCTGCACCACCGCCGCCGGCGCCGTCGCCGTGAAGGCGCACGGCAGCAACACGAAGCTCTGCCACCGCGCCGAGTGCGGTGACGGCGACAGGGCCACATCGTCCGTGTCCTCCTCGTCCTCCTCGTCGTCCTCGTCCGTGTCGTCATCGCCGCTTCGTGTGCCGTCGGTGCAGCTGCGTACGGGTCGTGTGACGGTCGTCGTGACGGGCGTGTCGGCGTGTGAGTAGCGCAGCGTGTGACCGAGCACGACGTGGTCGTAGCACAGCAACAAGTGCAGCAGCCTGTTCAGCTGCGGCTGCACACGCTCCGTACTGCGCATGCACGCGCGCGTGACCGCGGCAAGCACGCGCGTCGTCAGCACGCCGTGCGGCAGCAGCCCGCACACGTCCGCGTGCAATACCGCCTGCAAGTCGAGCAGCGCCACACTACCACCGTCGCCCGCCATCGTCCTTGTCGGCCTCATGCACGCGGCCACAGCAACAGTCGTGGTGGTTGTGTTGCTGCCGCTGCTGTTGCTTGCATCGTCGTCGTCGTCGTCGTCGTCACTGTCGTCATCGCTGCCGCTGCGGTGTGTCGCGCGTGTGTGCGTCGCACTGCCGTCACGGCCCGTCCCACACGCACGCGTTGTTGTTGTTGTTGTTGTCACAGTTGCAGCAGCTGCCGAGTCGCTGTCACGCGCCGTCTGCACGAGGGCAGCACAACACGCCAGTGACGCAAGCAGACGCTGCACACCACGCACGTCGACAATGACCATGTGCCGCAGCCGTGTATGCCGAAAGGCGTGCTGCACGAGCTGCCAGTGTGTCAGCAGCTGCGTGTGTTCGTGCAAATTGCCAAAACTACAATCGCCCTCGTTGCTGCTGTTACTGTTGTTGCTGTTGTTGCTGTTGCTGCCGTGTGCCCCATAGGCGGCATCGACGAGCCGCGCAAACGTCTTGTAGTCTCGCATGCTCACATACAGACGCCCCGACAGCCGCAGCCCCGTCAGACGACGCGCGAGCTGCATGCACCGCGCCGGCACCACACCACCAGCAAAGACGACATCGCGACGACAGCAATCGTACGCGTGGTCGCTCAGCCACCGCAGCAGGTCGCCGAAGCTGCGCACAGGGCCGCCGCCCAGCGTCGGCGCATACACGCGACGCCGCGTATTGTCGACGGCAACGCAGCCAGCCATGCGCGGCCGCTGCGCGTCACACGGCTGCAGCAGCTGCACAAAGCCGCTCACTTGCGCCTCCACTTCACGCAGCACCGCGTGCAGCGGGTAGCACGACAGCGCGCACTGATCCGCGTGCGTGGCGAGGAGCAGCAGGTGCACATCGGCGTGATCGGCCTGACAGAGCACATTCTCGAGGGTGTGACGCAGCTGCTCAAGCGCCGCGCTGGCCGCACGCAGCGAGAAGCAGAGCACATAGGTGGCACGACGAGCGGGCAGTTGGTCGTGCAGCAGCGCAAACTGCGGCGCACCACCGAGCTCGAGCAGCGTTAGCTTCAGCGGCGCCGGCACCGCCACGTCGACGACGCTGCGGTCTATGCCGCACGTTGCCGCGGGCTGCGGTGTGCGGTGGGTGAAGAAGGCGTGCCACGTGTCGGGCGTTTGCAGGTTGATGCGCGTGCTCGTCTTGCCCGCGCCGGGCGGCCCAACAAAGACGAAGCTGTAGCGATTGAGTGAGCGGTATGCCGTAGTGACATGGGCTGCAGGTGTCGTCGTCGCTGCATCGAGCATGTTGCTGTTGCTGTTGCTGCTGTTGTTGACGTCGACGTGACGATGCTGCTGTGCGATGATGCTGCCGTCGTTGATTGTCGCGTGACGGCGATGACGGCGGTGGCGACTGCGCGCCGTGTGTGCACGTGACGACGTCAAGTGCATGCCGCCACCATCGTCGTCGCCGTCGTCGCTCTTGTCATCGTCGTCCTCGGCAACGGCGCCGCATACGCGCGCAGTGACAACGGCACGCGTCAGCGCAGCTGTACGACATGACGATGTGACAGCCGCTGTTGTTGTGTCTTGCTCGTCACGACGCACTCGCGCAGGCGGCTCGTCTGCAGCAGCAGCAGCCGCGGCGGCAGCACAGTCGTGTGACGGCGACTGCGCAGATGACGAGTGAGGACGCGGCGCGTGTGACAACGATGACGACGACACGTCACTGTCGCTGTCATCAGGGCTGTCCTCACCGCCTTGCGTACATTGCTGTTGTTGTTGTTGTTCTTGCGGCGACAGCGCCGCTTTCGCTGTGACGCGTGTCGCCGTCAACGACTGCAGGTCGAGTCGTGGTATGCACGGCGGTGTCACGACGGCGGCGGCGGTGGCGTCATGCGATGTGGCATGCGCGCACACCACAGCTTCTGTGTGACGCGTACGATCACCATCGTCGTCGCCCCCGCTGTTGTCGTTCGTGTTCTTGTTGTCTGCATCATCGATGGCGGCTGCGACCGTGTGCACGACAACGTCGTTGACGCTGTTGACGTGTGCACTGTTGCTCGCACTGCTGTCATGGCACGCCGTCGCGCTTCGCGTGTCATCGTTATTGTCAATGTTCGTGTTGTTGTGCAGGGACGACGTCACATCTGCTGCTCCTGCTGCGCTGCTGCTGCTGCTGTCGTCACCTCCATCACCTCCGTCATCGTCGTCGACGACGCGTGATGTGCTGCTCATTGTGTGTGCAATACTTGTGTCGCTGCACTCGTCGCTGCTCGCCGTCGGCGCAACAGCAGCCGCTGTCCGTGTCGTCGTCGTCGTTGCTGCTCGTCTTGTTGTGCTGCTGATGCTGCTGCTGCTGCTGGTGCTGGTGATGCGCATGGCGTCAGCGTGGTGACCTGCGCGATCAATGCGCAGCCGCGGTGAGCACGGTGGCAGCAACAGCGATGACGATGCTGCCGCTGCAGTCGCCGTCGTTGTTGTTTGTGCAGGGCAGATGAGACGATACTGCGGCCCACGACAGCCGAGTGACAGCACATCGCCACTACGCAGCAGTGTCATCTTGCACGTGGCCTTGCTCTTGTCGTCAGCGCTGTGCGGCTGCTGCGTCTGCTGCTGCTGATCGTCGTTATTACCATCGCCGTCGTCGCCGTCGTCATCGGCCACATCATTGACAAACGTACGCCATGGTGCGCAACGACACAGCAGCACACCCGCATGATCAGGCAGCTTGTCCAGGTAACAGTGCACCGCACCCACATCTCTGGCGTCGTGCGGGTGTGTCGACACAGTCACGGTGCCGTATGCGTCAGCGCTGCGTACACGTCCGTGTCGTCGTCGTCGTGAACGTGTCGCTGCCGTCGTCGTCGCGCTGCCGTTGCCGTCGTCATCGTTGTCACATGTTGCTGCACTCGTCATGTCTGCATACTGCGCCGGCGCCGTGCCGAGAACGGTGCGGTCGTGTGTCAGGTAAGCCACCACCCAGTCGTCTGTGGCGCTGAGGTTGACGAGGTAGGGCAGTGCAGCGTCGTTGCGCACGCGCAGCACAGATGACGACGATGACGACGGCGAGGAGGGCGAGGGCGAGGGCGACGACGCGGGTGACGACAAGGACAGTGACGCCTTCTTGTCATTGTCGCCCGTGTCGTGGTGCTGCTGCTGCAGTAGCGCCTCGTGTGTGCGTGCATAGCGCATGGCCTGCTCCGTATGCCGCAGTGTGGCGCACAAGGCCTGCACGTCACGCAGCATCGCGGGCGTGCAGCCGCCTGCGCATGTGCACGGCGACGTGCCCGCCGTCGCAGCAGCGCTGTCGTCGCTGCTTTCGTGTCGCGACGTCGACTCGACGGCGTCGGCGTGTGACGTGTTCGCCGTACTGGTGCTGATGCTGCTGTGGCGGTCATCTGCATGCAGTGTACTTGTCATCTGGTGCTGTTGCTGCTGTTGTTGTTGTTGCATATGCAGCAAAGCGTCGATGCGCTGTCGCAGCTGCCGCACTTCCTCTTCGAGCTCGCGGATGCGGCGATCACCGGCCGTCTCATTGACAAACGCACGCGTCACAATCGCCTTGGCGCGATCGGCGTAGCGCAGTGTGCTGAGCGTCTCGTCGCTGTACACACGCGCTGGCGACACCGTCGACAGCATAAACGTCCTGCTGTTGCCCCCCAGCGACTCCTTCAGCAAGAACGTCAGCGTCGAGTCGCGGTATGGGATGTGGCGCGCGCGACGGCCCGCCTTGCTGGCCTCGGCGAGTGCGCTAATGACAAGCCCCAGCGTCGTCAGTGACTGATTGATGTGCGCACCCTCGCGCAGTGCCGCGCCCGTCGCGCCCGACGAGCGCACTCGCTCGCTGCCCGCCAAGTCGACAAGATTCACACGCGCACGCAACTCCGTCGACGGCGTTGCCGCTGCCGCTGTCGCTGCTGTTGCTGTTACTGCTGTTGCTGTTATTGCTGTTGTTGCCGTTGCGACGGCAGAGTAGGTGCGCCGCTGCACGAGCTGCAGCGCAAAGATGGCGTGTGAACGACTTGACGTGTCATTCATGCGAGTTGCGGCGGTGTGCCGTGCCTCATTGCCCGTCACCATCACCTGCAGCACCTCGTCCACGCGCTGCACAGGCACCTCTGTCAGGCCCTCCACGTACACCCCCAGCACCGGATGCTGCCGCACGCGCAGGTGTGCCGCGGCGGGGCGCAGCAAGCAGTGCACGCGCTCGCGGTAAATCTCCGCGTAGCTGACCGTGACGTGGTAGTCATAGTGTGTCGACGAGGACGAGGACGCAGCCGCGGCAGCAGCCTCGTCACGCAGCTGCTGTAGCTGTGCAAACAGCTCCTCGCACAGTCGTGGTACAATGCCTGGCGCAGACGCCACCTCGCGGCCGCCGTGCGGGCCCATCATCGAGTAGCTCTTGCCGCTGCCCGTCTGACCATACGCAAAGATGCAGGTATTGTAGCCACGCAAGCTGAGCTGCACGACGGGCCTGCCAATGTCCGCGTACACGCGCTCCTGCGACGTGTCGGGGCCGTACACGTGGTCAAACGTAAAGCTGTGCTGCTGTGTCAGCTGTGTCGTCGTCGTCGTCGTTGCCGCTGCTGATGCCACCGTCCTGCTGCTTGCGCACAAGGCTGCCTCGTCGCCCGCAGTGGCTGCGCTTACGTCCGACACGCGTGCAGACGACGTCGCTGCTGCCGCAGCCTCGCTGCCGTCACGTGTAGCAGCAGTCGACGCATCGTCGCACAGCACCGTCACCGTCACGTCGTTGCGAAAGACGAGACAGCTGCCGTGCGCTGCCTCGCGCCTTGTCAGTGGGCGTGCGCGGACGCACACAGTGATGCACCCGTCCTCGCCAGCTGCTCGTGTCTTCGTCGCGTCTGCCGCACTCGGCGCCGTCACAGCGGCTGTTGTTATTGCTGCAAGTGCAGCTGCAGGTGCGCCGCCGCTGCTGCTGCCACTGCTGCTACTGCTCTTGTCATCGTACTCGCTCATCTACAAGTAATGTACACTACAATGTATACATGCACATGTGCGTGTGTGTGTGTGTGTGCAGTGGTGTTGCGCGACGCAAAAGGCAAACTGCAACACAAAGTGCACAACACAAGCGTGCGTTGCAAGCTTACTTACAAACGCATGCACACACACATGAACATGCGAGGTAGACACGCTTTGTGTGTGTGTATGACGCGAGAATGAGTGGGCTGACACTGCTGTTGCGAAGATGAGTGAGAAGATGTGTGTGCGTGTGTCAGCGAATGAGCGACACTTGTTGCACACAGCTGCTGCTGTTGTGCATGTTTACTTGCACTCGTGTGTATGTACACACACACTGACACGCGCTTGCCCGCGTTACCGCCAAGACACTAGCCTCGCACATCACATACACACACGCACACACACACTTGCACTATCGTCATCGCTAAGGCATAAGCGCTACTGACACTGTTGCATACACGTTCGGGACACACATACACACACACATATATACGCGTAAAGAAGCACACGTGACACGTCGTAACGTCACACCATACACATACACACACAGACAGATGCGTGAAGGAGCGCGTATGTATATATATATATATATATGTACGTGAAAGCAAAGTGCACCGCACATGCGCATAAAAGGCGTCTACATACAAAAAACAAGTGCGCATGCCGGGCAAAACAACAACAACAACACAGACGCGTCACGACAACAAAGCAAAACAAACAGCATCACTGCCAACTACAACGCAACGCGGCGAGTGACGGCGTCGAGGTCGAGACGTGCGCACGCACGCATACATGACACTTCGCTGTCGCTGCACTGCTGCTGCGCACCTACACACGCATGCGTGTGTGTGTGTGTGTGTGTGTGTGTGACACTAGTCCTCGTTGCGCAAGTAGCGCCGCTCGAGGTGCTCGCGGAAGTAGCGCGGGTTGAGGGGCTCGCCGGTGGCCTTCGTGATCAGCTCCTCCGTCTCGTACAGGCAGCCCTTCGACCAGATCTTCTCATTCTGCTTGGCAAAGATGGGCGCCAGGTCGCCGGTGCGGATGCACTTGTCCACCACATCCTCACCGAGCTCCTTCTTGATCGTCGCCATCAGCTGCGCCGCCAGCATGGCACCAAGCGAGTACGTAGGGAAGTAGCCGAGGCAGCCAATCGACCAGTGCACGTCCTGTAGGCAGCCGATATTGTCGCGACCGAGCGTGCTGAGGCCAAGGTACGACTGCATCTTCTCGTTCCACACACGCGGCACATCGGCGGCCTCGAGTGTGCCCTCAATGAGCGCACGCTCAATCTCGTAGCGCAGAATGACGTGCAGCGGGTAGCACACCTCGTCAGCCTCAATGCGAATGTAGCCCGGCTCGACGTGCTGGTGCAGCTTGCGCACATTCTCGGCCGTGAAGGCGGCGTGCGGGCCAAAGTGCTTGATCAGGTACGGCGTCACAAACTCAGCATAGGCGCCCGAGCGTCCAATGATCTTCTCGTGAAAGAGCGACTGACTCTCGTGCACGAGCAGCGAGCGTGCCTCGCACACGGGCTGGCCGAGCATGTCACGCGGGCCGCCATTCTGCTCATACTTGGCATGCCCCGTCTCGTGTATGATGCCGTACAGGCTCTGCACGAAGCTGTCCTCATTGTAGTTGGTCGTGATGCGGCAGTCCTCCTTGGTCATGCCTGTGAACGGGTGCGGGCTGACGTCGAGGCGACCGGCGTCAAAGTCGTACTGCATGACGTGCATCAAGTCGCGACTGAGCGCCTCTTGCTTGTCTTGCGGGTACGCCGTCGGCGCGGGCGTCGCGCTCGCGTCAATGCCTTTGCGACTCTCGCGAATGTCACGCAGCAGCTGCGGCAGCCACGAGCGCACGTCACTGAAGATGGCGTCAACGCGCTCGAGGCTGAGGCCGGGCTCGTACATGGCAAAGAGCGACTCGTACAGGCCCTTGCCCGTCGCCGCGGCACGATAGCGCGCCTCCTCACGCGACAGCTCGACGACCTGCTGCAGCGTCGGCAGGAACGCGGCAAAGTCGCTCGCGGCACGGCACTCGGCCCACTTCATCTGCGCCGCCGTCACCAGCCTCGCCTTGTGCTGCACAAAGTCGTCGGGCACGGCCGCCTCGTTGCGGTACAGCCGCCGCATCTCGCGCAAGTTGGCGCGCTGCACCTCGCTCAGCGTGTCGGCTGCCGCCGCCTCGGCCTGCGTCAACAGCTGCGCCACGTGTGGGGCCGTGATGAGGTCGTGGCAGAGCTTGCTCAGCTCGGCCGTCGCCTCGCCGCGCGCCTGTGCGCCCTTGCGTGGCATCTTCACCTGCGCATCCCACCCAGCGAGGGCGAGGAGGTGGTTGTAGCGGTACACCGTCGCACATAGCTGCTCCAGCTCCTTGTACGCCTCCATCGTCATGCGCGTTAGTGTGTGTGTGTGTGTTGTCTTTGTTGTGTGTGTGTTTTTGACTTGTATGCGTCGTCTGCGTTTGTATGGCACAAGCGCAAAGTGTGCACACTTACACACATACATGCGCATGTTCACCATACGTGGTCGTGTACATATACAAAAGCACGCACACACACAAACATATATGCATACGCGTGCTTACTAAGTACGTTATGCGCTACTGCGCACTCGCGCCACCGCTACTGCTGCTGCTGCTGCTGCTACTTGTGCTACCGCCGCTGCCGCTGGCGTGCAGGCGCTGCTGCCGCTGTGCTTGCCTGCGCTCGACGTCCTTCATCGCGTCCATGTATGCCTGCGCGTTCTGCTGCCGTGCACGCAGCATGCGTGTCGTCTGCGCATCAACGTGGCGGCGCAGCGCAAAGATGGCCTTTTGCCGCTGCCAGCACTTCGACATGCCATAGAGCGACCCCGCCGTCACCGACCACCAAAAGACAATGTACATGGTGTGTACAATCGGCGTCAGGTGCACATACGTCACCTCGTCCACGTCGCGCCGTCGCGGCCATGCGTGGCCGCGGACGATGCGCTGATCGTCGCCCGTGTAGTCCTCGAGCATCTCGACAAAGTAGTGGTGCACCCCACGCGCGCGCGCCACCGCGGCAGCCCTGTCGCTGCCCCAGCGCTGCCTGTAGTACGACATCGCCATCTCGTACGGACGTATGACAAACCACCCCAGGTCAGCCGCCACCGGGCCGTCATTCTCCGCGCACTTGCCGCTCCAGAGCGAGCCCGACATGTACTCCTCACGGCGCACAATGCCACGCAGCGTTGCCCGCACCACACCCTCGCCCGTGTACTGACGCAGCATGACGCCATACTTGCCCGCGTCAATCGGCGCCCAGCCACGGTTGACCATCAGCACCTGCCCCTCGGCATCGTCGCTGCCGCCGCTGCCGTCGTCGCCGGGACGCGCCAGCTGAAAGGGCGTCAAGAGAAGGTAGCCACCACGACTCTCGTCGGTGCTCGCGGCACCCTTGTACGAGGGCACGCTGCGTGGGCCGACGATGCACGTGCCATCATTGTCGAAGCTGCCGTCAAGCTCGACACGCCTAAACTCGTACTGCGACATGTCCGCGCCGTCGGGGGGCAGCGTGTGCAGCGGCGGCAGCAAAAGGTTCTTGTGTCGCTCCATCAGCTGTCGCTTCTGCTTGCGTCGCATCACTTGCCATATGCCCGCGTTGAACGACACCACACCGCTCAGCGCGAACAAGAAGGCCATGTAGTCGGGTCGCATGGGTGGCAGCAGCACCGTCACGCGGTGGCGCTGTCGAGTAGTGACGACGAAACACACAAACGAAGCAGCGCAGTGCAAAGGCTGTGCTGTATGCACACGTGTATGTGTGTGTGTGTGTCCTTTCGTGTAGACTGGCAGCCCCTACACACGCCAACACATACACACAAACAAACAAGCAATGACAAGGCAAGGTTTTGCTGACGTCATCGTCACACACACACACACACACACACACACACACATACACACATACACATATGTTACACATGTGTACACGACGACAAGGCAAGTCAGACAACATCGATAGCGCTGCACATACACCACACACACACACACATGTGTACGCGCTTGTGTGTGTGTCATGGTGCGGTCGGTGTGCCGTCGAGTGCTGCGCTGCCACTACCGCCCCCGCCGCCGTCGTCGCTGCTGTTGCTGCTACCGCCAGTGCCCTTCAGGTGCGACTCGAGCTCGCTGTACAGGCGTTGCATCTCGTCAAAGTAGCTGCGCGTCTCTGCCATGGCCTCGGCGTACAGCGTGCACTGTTTGCGCAAACGCAGCAGTTCGTCGTACAGCGTCAGCACCGTCGCATCGCTCTCGTACTTGCGTATGACCTCGACACAAGCGCTCTCGCGCATCAGCTCACTCGCGCCCACCTCGTCACCGTCGTTGCCGTCATCCTTGTCGTGTGCCTCGTCAGTGCCGGACTGGCCACTGTCCTCACTACTACGACGCCGATCGTAATGACGACGACTGCTGCTGCTGCTCGTCGCGTAGTCGCCACTGCCCTCGACGCTGTCGCGATGCCGCGCCGCCGTGGCCTCATCGAGGCGACGACGCAGCGATGCATTCTCCTGCACCAGCGCAGCATTCGCGCGCAGCAGCCACTGCCGCTCAGCCTCCTCAGCGTCGCTGCCGCCGGCGTCATCAGCAGCAAGGCGCTCGTTGCCGTCGTTGCGCATTGCACTCATGTCTACCATACATGACACATACACGCACACACGTACACACAAATGTGTGTACTGTGCACAAGCGCACAAGGCAAGCACGCATACAGCGTAACCGCGTGCAGTACACTGTGTATGCACACACACAGGCACATACAACATTGTCACCCTGTCCACTATTATACACAAACACACAAACACATACACACATGCATGCGCTAGTCGTCCTTGATCGTGTTCTTGGCCTGCATCTCCTTTGGCACGAGGAAGCTGTCATTGAGTGACCAGCGCAGTCGTGACCAGTGTGGTCGCCGTGCGTCACGCATGCGCACCGTGTCATCGACAAACGCGGCCGGGTCGTAGCTCGCGAACATCGTGCTCGGCTGCAGCGTCTCGCCGGCGCTGGCGTTGGCGATGTGCGCCGGCGGCTTCGCCTGCGTGCGGGCAAAGTGCTCATCCGTCACACGTGCCGCCACCGCACTGCGTATGCGCAGGTGCGTCTGCGGCCCGCCGCCACCCGCGCCGTGTGCTGCCGTCGTCGCCGTCGCGGCATGTGCGCTCGCCCCAGCCGTGTCCAGCGCGGGCGGCTGACCGTACTCGTCCAGGTCGTCGAGGAAGAGCGGGATGGCGGGGTCCCAGTCACGCTGCTCGGGCACACCCGGCACGCGTGGCAGCATGCCCTCGGCCTCGTAGCGCTCCACAAGCGCGCCAGCCTGTATGAGCTGCACAAGCAGGTGGTCCTGGTGGTGCTTGTACGCAAACCGCCGCGAGCTGACCGGCGCGGGCGTGCCGTCGGCGTACTCATAGTCGGCCACCTCGCGCGAGGGCCCATACTGGCCATAGCGCACACCGTGACCGTGATGCAGCTTCCACTCAATGTGCGTCTTGCGCATGCGCGGCTGCGGCAGTGGGAAGTCGGCGAGGGCGCGTGGGTAGGACGGGGACGCGCTTGTCTTGTTGGCCGTGTCGCCGCCCCACGCGGACGCGGCGGCGCCGCTCAGCGACGTGCGCGCCTCCGAGTAGCCCCGCCGCGGCACACTGTCGGCGGCGACGGCAGCCGCCGCAGCCACACGCCGCCACACGACTCGTGTCTGCATCGCGGCAAGCGCACACACACAGAGAGAGAGGAAAAACTACGCAAGCAAGTAGCAGCAATGGTGACGTGTAGTATACATACACACGAGCATTGCCACACATACACATGCACACACAGACTTGTCGCCAAGGCAACAGACAATATGCTCCGTGTGCGTCTACTCTATGCATGGCTGCTTGTCTCACGCAGCTGCCGCTGCAGCACACGTGCGACTATTCAATGTCAAGGGCGCGGTGCAGGACGGGAAAGAGCGCCGTGTCCGTGAGCAGCTGGCCGCGCTCGTACGTGTGCATCGGGCCATGCGAGTCGGCGACGCGCCACGAGTCGCGGCGGCCGTTGAAGATGCAGCGGTCTGGCATGAGTGCGACGCTGTAGTAGTGTAAGTTTTGCAGCAGCGACGGCCGCGACGTCGGTGGCATGTACGGACTCGTCACGCGCCCCGTCATCGTCGGCAGCGAGGCGGCGCAGGTGTAGTGATGCAGGAACACCGCCGTGCCGGGCTCGAGCGGCGGCAGTACCACCACCGGTAAATGTGACAACTCTGGCAGGGCGCGCATGTTGCGGCCCGTGTCAAAGACAGCCGTCGGCACGAGGCGATCGAGCTCGACCTGGCCGTCGCGCGTGAGGGCGCGCAAGACGGTGTGCGAGCCTGGCACGACGGCGATGCGCGACGCGTGTGCGTGCCGCAGCCCCGTCGCGTCGTCGAGGCCGAGCATCACCGTCATCGCACCCGGCTCCGTGTAGCAGGCGCCGGCGGCGGCGAAGAGCATCGGTGAGCCATTCATCAGCTCACACGACGCATGCGCCGCATCGGCGTAGAGGCGGACGACGACTTCGCCCGAGAGCGCCGCGGCGGCTTCGCCGAGGCGGCGGCCCAGCTCACCGCACACGAGCAACGCGCGCAGCTCGTCGTGGCTGCCCCACAACTCCGCCCACACTCGTGTCCAGTTGTGCATCATCTCGACCATGTCATCGACGTGCTGCGCGCGGCGTATGGCCAGCTCCATCGTGCCATTGTCACGGCAGTGCTCGTACGAGCGTTTTGCCTCGTCGTATGTGCGCCGCTCGAGCAACTCGCGGATGCGCTCGTGGCTGATGCCGCCACGGCGACCGCGCGGCCGCAGCTGCCGCTCCGCGGCAAGTGTGGCCTCGTCCATCGTGATGCCTGACATTGCATTGTAGCGGGCGCGGGCGCGGCGCAGGCGACGCAGCAGCCGGTCAGCCTGCTTGCCGTCACGCACGGGCAGGTCGACGGTGCGTACGCGCCGCTCCATCGCCTGCTGCGCGTCCATGGCGTCGGCGCGCTGCTGCACGTCAGGCGGCACGGGCAGCTGATCAAAGCGCACCGACGGCACCGGCCGCATCTTGGCGTCGAAGCGAACGAGGCCGCTTTGGTCCATGTCGGCGGCGGGGAAGATGTTGTTGCCACCACGCGCAGCGACGGCGCCGCGGCACGCGGCCGTCAGCAGCTGCAGCTGCGACGTGCGCAAGTAGTCGCGCACGACGAGCACGCCATGCTGACGGTACACCTTGACCGCGTGTGACGACATCAGCTCACGGCGGCCCTGCACACACAACGCACTGGGCAACATGTATGCGCGTCACCTTCGTCACTGCGTGCGTGTGTGTAGTGTATGCGTGTGTGCCTGACGTGCTACGTCACGCAAAGCAAACACGACAACAACAGACACACACACACATGTGTGTATGTATGCATGTACATTGTACGTCACGAAGCAAGCAGCAGCAACACTCGCCTGCCAACACACACACACACACACAGGGGCGTGTGTGTACGCGCATACATACGTTCGCGCAGCGACGACGACGGCACACGCGCACAGCGTAAGCATCGACTAACACGCAACACACGTACACATACACGCGTGTAGACACGCATGTCTGGCCATATACATGTACAGTGCTAGAATACATAGGCGTGTCGGTGCTACAGCACTCTCCTCGTGACACGGTATACACACACATACACACATACATACGCGTGTGCGTGTGTAGTGTGTGTATATATACACGTATACATATACATACCCATACATACAGCCACGCAAAAGCTATGCATACATGTAAACACGCACACACACACACGCATGGGCACGTCACGCGGCTTAGCCGGCCTCGTCGTTGCCCCTCCACCTTGTCAGGCTACACACGTGCTATGTACATCTCGTGTGCTTTTTGCAGCCGCGCAACTGCGCATCAGTAGCAGCAGCAGCACAATGACGAATGCCTACCATGACGCACACACACACACACAACCCTCACCGTTGTTACGCCCTACACGCATACACACAGAGTACATCATCTTTACTATTCACATGCACACATACACACACATACACATACACACATGTACGAATGCTTGCAAGACGACAAACAACGTGCTCTTCTGTCTGCACAGAGGCGTATGTATGTATGTGTATGTGTGTGTGTGTATTGTTGTTGTTGTTGTGCTACTCACTCACACCGGGCGTTGTGTTGCGCGAGGAGGAGGTGTGCTCGCTGACGCTGCTGCGGTGCTGCATCTCGTGCTGCAGCACCTCCTGGTAGTACTTGTACTTGCTGCTGCTGCTGTCACGCTTGAGCACGTCCATGACGGGGCCCATGCACATCTCAAAGTGACGCCGGTTCAGCTTTGCCGTCGTGACGTGCGTGACGGCGACCACGTCGGCGACGTTGCGGTGGTTGTTCAAGAACTCGAGCTCGCCAATGTGGTCGCCATTGGTGAATGTGCACACCTTCGTCTCGTTGCCCTCGGCGTCGCGGCCAATGACCTCGACGGTGCCCTCGACAATAATGTACAGCCACTCGCCCTCCTCGCCAAAACGAATAATGTACTGCCCGGGCTCGAACTCGTCGCTCGACAGCGCGTCGGCGACTTGCATGCGCTCGTAATTGTCAAGGCTTGCTAGCACCGGCACATTCGCCAGCATCGCCACGTACGTCTCGCGACGGCGAATGCACGTGCCCATGACGAGGTTGCGGTACGTGTCGCGGTCGAGCACCCACGCGACGAGCGCCTCGGTGCACACCTTCACCGTCGCCACCGCGGGCGTGTCGTAGAGCAGCTCGAGCTCGCCCACCGCCGAGCCCTCCGTCTTCAGGAACACCTTCTGGCCCTCCTTGATGATGTCCGCCTGACCGCTCTGTATAATGTACAGCTTGTCGCAGTTGCGCTGGCCATACTCGATGATGCACTCGTCACGCTTGAACTCGGCGCGGTACATGGCGCCGGCGACGGTGCGAATGTCCTTCGACGTCAAGAAGCTGAAGAGCACATTGTGCATGAGCAAGTTGCAGATCAGCTCCATCTCCTCCGGCGACTTGCGCACCACGGGGGCGACATAGTTGCGCGCCTTCTCCGGGTCAATGCCCTCGACACGCACCGTCTGCCGCCGCGCACGGCCACCGCCGAGGCTCGTCAAGTCCGCCACCGCCGGCATCGGCGTCCACTGCGGGCCCTCGCCAAACGGCGTCTCATCGACGCCGGCGCCGTCGCCCGTGTCTGCCCCTGCGCCGCTGCCGCCACCGCTGCCGCCGCCGTTGCCATCGACACCGCGCTCGTCGTGCTGCGGCGCATACTCGTTCCACAGTCGCTCCGTGTTCTCCTGGCACAGCCGCGCAATGCGACCGCGCAGGTCAAAGTCGACGCGCGTCTCGGTGAGGTCGACGCGGCAGAGGCGACCATTCGCCTTGGCCAGCGCGAGCAGCTTGCGACCGGCGTAGTTGCCCACCGCGTTGTTGCTCAGGTCAAGCGAGTTGAGCGCCGGGTGCGCCTCGCACACCTCGACGAGGCGGTCAATGACGGTGTTGCCCTTGACGCTGTCGTCACTAAGGTCCGTGTTGTACAGCTTCTGGTCGGACAAGTTGACGTGGCGCACACAGGGCAGCTGCGGCAGCATCTCCAGCAGCGCGAGGATGCCGCGGTTGCCAATGTAGTTCCCGCTCAGGTCAAGCTCCGTGACGCCCGTGAAGGTGGGGTGCTTGTAGAAGAAGGACACGAGTGCCGGGTTGGGCACCTTGACACCCGCGTTCTTGCACGCCTGCAAGTAGAGCGCGCACGGTGTGTCCTCGCCCGCCATGGTCGTCATGTTTGCCTCGTCTGCCTTGTCTGCCTTGTGTGTGTGTGTGTTTGGTGTATGTTACGCGCGTTGTGTCTGCGTTGTGTGTGTGTGTATGTGTTGCCTACGTTTATGTATGAGCTGCTACGCAACAAGGAAAAAAAGCAAGACAACATGCGTCACTCGCTCTACACACACACACACATATGTATGACGTGTTGCCTGCCTCAGTAGTGGTAGAGCGCACGCGTGTACAGCGGCGCCCCGGTGGCGTCCTTGCAGACCCACTTGATATGAAAGCGACCGCGCGACGCCATCGCGTCACCGTCGTCGTCGTGCTCGTCACCGTGTGTCGCAAGAATGTCACGATGACTGCTGCTGCTGCTCATGCCGTTGCCGTCACCGTCGCCGCCGCCGCTCGCACCACACGCCGACGATTGTGTCGTCGTGTCAAAGACAAGGCTGACAACAGTCGACGAGCCGCCGCCGCCTGCCGTTGCTGCTGCCGCCGTTGCCGTGTCGCTGCCGTCGCCCTCGTGCAGCACCGGTGCGCGCCGCCGCGTCGCGTAGTATGCTACATTGTCGTGTGTGAGCAAGTAGACCACGTCGTCCACGTGCACCGCAACGTCCATCAGCTGTCGCACCTCGTCCACGCTGCGCAACGTGTACGTAGACGGCGCAGCAGCGCCAGCATTGTCGTCACCGCTGGTCTTGTCATCGACGTTGCCGTGAGCGTGACAGGTGCGCGTGTGCAGCACACGCCGCCACGCCCCGCGCCGCAGTGCCGCACGCCAGTACGACAGCAGCAGCGCGTGACCGAGGGGCGAGAAGGGGCGACTGATTGCCCCACCCGCGCCGCCGCAGTGCGCCGCACACCCGCACTGACGCTGTCGCTCACGTGTCAAGTAGTAGGCCATGTCGAGCATAAATGTTGCCATGCGTAGGCGCTGAAAGGGTGGCAGGGTAACGATGCACGACAGCGCATGATCGGCGTGCTGCTTGAGACGGCTAAAGTAACCCGTCACGACGTCACCCGCCCACGCGTCGCAGTCAAAGGTGGCGGCGGCACGTCGAAAGGCGGCGCGTTCGCGGGCTGCCGCCGTGGCAGCAGCAGTGGCAGCGCTGCCGCCGCCACCGTCGACTGCTGCTGCTGCTGCGGATGTTGTTGCCGCAACATACGGCAGGCTAGCACGCGGCATCGTGACGACAAAGAACTCGTACAAGTCAACATCATTGTGCAGCAGCTTACTCTCAATGAAACACTTGCCGAGCAGACAGAGACAACGCGCATAGTGCAGATGCTGCGCGCCATCGACCAGGTACACCCTGCGATGGGTGTCACGGTCGTGGTAGAGCAGCACACCGGGCGGTCGCGCCTGGGCGCAGTAGCCGGCAAGGTGCGTGGACAGGTGCACCGCGCTGAAGAACACACACAAGCAGCGATGGCAGACGTACACCGAGTAACAGCGGTCACGCTCGGCGAGGGCGAGGTAGCCGAGGGTGTCAAAGGGGCTGTCAAACCATGGTCGCATGGTGTAGCACACGTAGCGCAGCTCACACGCCGCACTGCTCTTCTCCATCGCGTCCAGCCAGTCATCAGGCACGCCGTCTGCTGCTGCCGCTGCTGCCATTGTCGTCATGCCATGGTTGTTGCTGTTGTTGTTGTACGGGTGTGTGCGACACAAGTCGTCAGCGTCGTACCAGCCGTCGTAGCTGTACACATAGCCTTGTGTCGATGTCAGCGTATGGTGGTGCAACGTCAGCTCACTGCGCTCACTCGCACTCGCGCCACCGCGCAGTGCGGATGACAAGCTCATGACACGACGTTGTGACGACGCAGCAGCAGCAGCAGCAGCACTGCCATTGTTGCTGTTGTTGTTCTTGTTGTTCTGTGTCACAGGCTCATACACAGCATCGCTGTTGTTGCTGTGCTCGACAACGTGTGTAGCGCGAAAATAGTACAAGCAGCGCGTGTTGTCCTCTGCGTGCTGCCGCGTCGCCACAACACAGCCAAGCACACACATCGCCTCCGTCTTGTTAGTTGTTGCAGCAGCTGACGACACTGACGACGACCACGTACGCAGATAGCACATGCTGCCCACCTCGATGCGTGCCTCGTGGCGTGACATGTGTGTGTCTGTGTGTGTGTGTGTGTGTGTGTGTGTGTGTGTGTGTGTGTGTGTGTGTGTGTATGTGTCTATGTACTGCGACACATGTGTCGCAGTCTGTGTGTGTCTGCGCATATGCAAGTGATGCAGCGTATACAGACACACATACATACACACAAACGTCGTGCCTGTGTATGTGTGTGTGCACATCTCTATGTGTATGTCACAGTGTGTACGTGTGTGACGAAGCGTCTACGTCGCACTGCTGCGTGCCGCGTACTGCAGCAGACGTGTTTGTGTATACGTCAGCCACGCCTGCACATCGCGCGTCAGCAGTGCCCGCGTCGCTGTCGTTGTCGCTGTTGCCGCAGGCTCGTCGCGCTGCTGCTGCTGTTGCTGCGCACACGTGTGAGCGGCACGTTGCAGTGACGTGTACGCCGCCTGCGTATGACCGCGTTCACACAGCAGCACGCCCTGTGACAGCAACGTCGCCGCATACATGTCGTGTGCACAGCCCAGCAAGCCGCGTCGCGTCTGCGCCACAAGTGCAAGCAGACGTAGCGGAGCAGCCGATGTGCTGCCATTGCTGCTGCCACTGCTGCAGCCATGACTGTTGACCTCACCTTCGTCGTGTAGTGCCCCACCGAGCAGCCACTCGACGTGCGCAATGTGCTCCAGTGTGAGGGCCAACCTCAGCGTCGTCACACCTGCCGCATCGCCGTACCGCAAGCGTGTCGCAAGAGAGCGCTGCCAGTCGTCCAGCGCAGCCACCGCGTCGCCAACAAGGGCACAGCACACCCCACGTGTGTGCCATACATCCGCGAGCAGCAGACGCTGCAGGCCTGACACGCCCTGCAGCAACGCCAGCGCACGCGCCAGCAGCACGTCACGGGCAAAGTGCACCTCACATACCTCCTGCGCACTCATCGCCAACAGCGGTCGCACCGCCGACGTCGTCGTCGTCGTTGTGTTTCTTGTTGCTGCTGTTGCTGCCTTGCTGTGGCTGCTGCAACGATCCGCGTGTGTGCTGCGCGCCTTGTCCGCCACCGTCGCTGTTGTCGTCGTATTCTCGTCGTCGTCGTTGTCGTTGCGCGCGGTGGAGCTGAGCAAGCGCGTCTGCTGTACACGCACCGCCAGTCGCTCCAGCCGCAGCACAGCGCGGTTGTACGCGATGGTGGCGTGTGTCATGTGCGGTGTGCGCAGATGCTCGCGTGCGTAGCCGTCGCAGGTCACGAGCAGTCGCTCGGCGTCGGCGTAGGCGTGTGTGGCCGCACACACGCACGACAGCAGCAGTAGTGCGTCGACAAACAACACATGCGATGACGACGTCGACGACGAAGCAGCACCAGCGGGTGATGATGTCTGACGATGATGTTGTCGTCGCTGTCGTTGTTGTTGTTCGTGTGCTTGCTCATCGGCAAGCAGCTGCAGCACCGCCTCGACGCCGTCGCGACAGGCGTGCAGCGCGCCCGCTTGATAGTCACACAGCGCCTGTGCGTACAGCTGCGCGGCTGCGTCGTCAGCAATGTGGTCATCATCGCCGTCCTCGCTGTTGCGCCTCTTTGTGTTGTCCCGTGCGTCATGCGCTGTCGTCGCCCCGACGCTTGCGCAACGGCTGCGCGGCAACGGCGATGCCGAGGTGGCTGCTCGCGACATGTGACATGAGTGCACTACAACAAGGCAAGCAGACAGGATATGCACCAGACAGACACACACACACACAGACGCCGTAAAGCGCAGATGTGCACACACACGCAGACACGAGGACAAGAGCGCAGTTGCAACAGAAACGAAGATGCACACACGCACACACACAAACGCACGCAAAGAGAGAGAGAGAGAGAGAGAGAGAGTGTTAGACTGCAAGAAGACAACAACAAACGATTGCAACGTGCTGTGCTCGCTAGTTACTCGTACCATTGAGGTGTTGCACGAGGGCGCGGTAGTACGACACCATGCGATGGTCCTGCAGCATCGCCTGCCTGCTTCGCACCGCCGTCGTCAGCAGCGCAAACGCGTAGGCGGCGTCGTCCGTCGACACATAGCCGGCGTCGCCGTAGCAGAAGAAGTAATAGCGGCCGAGGCATGCGTAGTCGCGTCGTGGCGCAGGCGGCTGCGACGACTGCGTGTAGGAGCGCATACACGTAGCAGCAGCAGCAGCCACGTCGTCACGCAAGCGTTGTTGCCAGCTGTGACGCATGTCGCCACGCACATCGCCCTCACCGTCTGCCGTGTTGCCGACGGCGGTAGTGGCGTCGTCGTCGTCGTCCTCGTCATCGTCGTCCTCTGTGTCGTCTGCCGCCGTGCTACCCAGCAGCGTTGCGCGGACGAGCGACGTGAGCGCCACGTCGTCACCGTTGCCGTCACCGTTCCTGTCCTTGTTGTCGCTGCCGTCGTCCTTGTCGCCTTGACGCACAGGCGACGAGGACGATGTCGTCGTCGTCCTTGTCGCTGCGGCGCCGTCACGGCTGACCGTCATCTCCTTGTCGACCGCCTCGCACGCGCGCATGTATCGCGCCACCCGCTGTGCTGCTGCTGCTGCTGCAGTCGACGAGGATGACGACGTCGACGTATGAGACCGCCACGTTGTCAGCCAGCTCTGCACACTCTCCACCACGCCCGTGGCGCGCTCGAGGACGCCGCGCAGTGTGTCCTGCGCCGACGACGTCGCACACGCCAGTCGTGGCACACAGTCGTCGCGGTAGACAACATTGTGGAAGCAGCCCTGCCAGCCCCGCTCACGCACCATGCACGCGAGGGCGTCATTGGCGTGTAGCGGGGCACCAAAGGTCACACACATGACACGCGGCACCTTGTCCTTGTCGTTGTCGTTGTTGTTGTGTTGCTGCTGTTGTCCTTCTTGCTGTTGCTGTTGTTGTTGCTGCGGGGCAAACAGCCATGCACCACTCATGTGCAACAAGTCCAGGGCAACCAGCTGTGCCACCGCACCGCCCAGCGAGTGACCACACAACACCACACGATGACCGCGAGTGCGCATGTCCTGCAGCAGCGCCGCCACATCGACGCCAACGTCGCGCGCCTCGCTCGCGTAGCCGGTGTGCGTCGCATAGTGCCACACGTGACGCACACCACCGTGCAGCACCCGCGCCACGCCATCGTCGCCAACGACAACGCCATCGACCAGTGGCACCGCCACATCCACCGCGACGTGCGCGAGCTGTGCGTTGACGCACGCGGTGCGCCAGTTGTGTGTGCCTGGGAAGGCAATGTAGCGGACACCACCCGGTGCGGCAAACACAGTGTACCGCGGCGACGACTCAACGACCGCGAGCAGCCGCGCATACGGCACGTCCGAGAGCGACAGCGAGAGGCTGGGCGCGCGGGCGTACTCGTACGCGAGCGCCGACGCGACGGCGGCGAGGAGCAGCACACGCGTCTCGCCAGCGCTGCCGCCGCTTTTGCGGAACAGCCGCGCCTCGTCGTCCGCGCCGTGTCTGTCGCGGTGTGTGTGTGCGGCGTCACGTGCTGCCCCGGCACCGCCGCAAGCTGCCACACCGCCCTCTCCGTGTCGTGGCACGTGTCGGTAGCAGAGCGCAAAGAGGCGATCGACGTCGGCGCGTGTGTACGCCGCCACCGCCTGTGCACGCTGCCACCGCTCACGCGCGTCGAGGCTGCGCAGCGTCTCGGCGACGACGGCGCTGCCGCGTGCCACGCGCACACTGCGGCGCACGTGCGGCTGCATGAACACCGTCGGGGCGCGGCACATGTAGCACGTCGGCAAGTATGTCATCGTCGCACACGACGGCACCGCACAGCGACTGGGCAGCTCGGCGACGCAATGCAGAACGTACACACCCCACAACAAACCGCCCGCACGCCTTGTCGCCGTCGTCGTCGCCGTGCGCATGTCACTACGGTCAACGTCGTTGTTGGCCGTGTTCTTGTCGTCCGCATCTGCGTCAGCAGCAGCACCCGTCGCATAGACGGACAGTTGTGCCAAGCCCCAGCGCAGTGCACACACATCACACACGCGCACGGCGGCGCTGCCCACGCGCGTGTGTCGTAGCGCATTCCAGCACCCATCGCACACGGGCTGGTCACACTGCCGGCAGTGATGGCGTGTCGCGCGGCCAACGGCGCCGTCGCAAACATGACAGCGCATACAGCTGCACTGCGACCACGACACATGACACCGCGCGCACAGCAACGCACGACCGAGCGTGCTGGGGTACACCACCGTCGCGACGGACGCAGCAGCAGCCGTCGATGGCGACGGCGACGACGATGACGGCTGGGCTGACGCGCATGCATCGCTGTGCCACTGCGGCTGTGTGTGCGTGTAATGGTATGACCGCACCATCGCCGCCACACCCCACTGCGGCTGCATCGCCTCGTGTATAAATATGAGTGTGTGTGAGTGTGTTTGTTTGCACTCGACTACGATGCAAGCATGTCAGACACAACAGATGCACGGCTGCGCATACAGACAGACACACATGTTCATGTACACGACAACGTCAGCAGTCGACGTGTCCATGTATGCAGTGCATCGCAGTGTTTTTCTACGTGTATGTATGTGCATGTGTGTGTGTGTGTATGCGCATCATGCACAGCATGTGCGCGTGTTGCCACCTACACCTGCACCTGCAGCAGATGACGCCAGCACCCCACCACCCTCGCGCACCGCCGCGACACCGCCGTCGCACTCGACAAGGCGACGTGCGACTGCCGCGAACACCTCACGCACACCACTGCCCTCCTTGGCGCTCGCCTCACTCGCGAGCAGGCCGTGGGCAGCAGCATACGCGCCCGCCTCCTCGCTGCTCACCTGCCGCGACGAGGCCAGGTCCGTCTTGTTGCCGACGAGGGCAATGTGCGTCTCTGGCGAGCTGGCGCGCAGCTCGTGCACCCAATACTTGGCCTGCTCATACGTCGCCCGCGAGGTAATCTCGTACACCACCACCGCCGCCGCCGCACCGCGGTAATACATCGATGCCAAGCTGCGATAGCGCTCTTGTCCTGCCGTGTCCCAGATGTCGAACAGCACAAGTGATGATGACGAGGACGACGAGGAGGATGACGCGTTGTTGCCGCTGTTGTTGCTGTTGTTGTCGAGTGGGCAGGCGTAGCGAAAGAAGGACGCGCCAACGGTGCTGTTCAGTGTCGCACTCCACTCGTTGCGCACCAGCCGCTGCGCCAGCGAGGACTTACCTACACCACTCTCGCCGAGCAGCACGAGCTTGTAGCGCCGCTGCGCACGCGTCGCGCCAGTCGTCGATGATGTTAACATGACGACAAGCAACTATGCACACACACACACACGCACATGTGTTTGTGTGTGTGATGAGGCAACAAAGGTAAGCGTGCAGCGTGGCACAGGCACAATGCATGATTTTGTTTCATCGACATGTGTGTGTGTGTATGTGTGTGTGTACATAGTAGCAGTAGCAGAAGCAGTGCGACAAGTGCTCGCACACGCTCGCACACGTCGTTAGCGTGTTGTGTGTGGTGTCGTGAGCAGAGTGTGCAGCGTACGCTGCACAGGAGGGGGAGGGCCAGGTCGCGCTGGCGAAGCTGTGGCGACTGCACACTGCGCGTGTAGTGTGTGCGTGAGTGGCGTCGACAAGCGAAAGGCGGTACGCAGCGGGCCAGTGTCGTGTGACGCGTGTTGCTGCTGTTGCTGTTGCTGTGGCGCGAACAAGGACGACGAGGACGCTGCGCCTTGTTGCAGGCGCAGCAGCGAGCCCGACACACTGCCACGCGGCGTACACAGCAAGCTGCTGTTGCCTCCGCCGTCTGCAACAGCAGTACCCGTCGCCGCTGCGCTGCCGTCGCGCGTGTGCTTCAGCACATGTGATGTGGCAGACCAGCCAAGCAAGCTGTGCTGCTGCTGCTGTGGTGGTGGTGGTGCAGCGGCAGCCGTCACAACGTCGCCGTCGTGACCACGGCTAGCACTCGCCGCACCACGAGCACGCGCTGCAGACGTCGACGACGGCGCAGCAGTCGAGGTGTACATGTGCGACGATGATGACGATGCGGCGTACCGACTCGCATTGCATGGCTGCTGCTGTTGCTGCAGCTGTTGCACTGCTGGCGGACGTTGCTGCTGCTGCTGCTGCTGTGTGTAAGGATAGTAGTGGTGGTGGTGGTAGCCGCTGCCGCTTCGGCTGCTTGCTCGTTGTGGCGGCTGCTGTCCTGCCGTCGTGTCAGCAGCCGCAGACGAGTGCACAGGCGTGTGCAGGCTGCGCTGCAGCGCGAGCGCGTGCTCGTGTGCCGCCACACGCTGCTCGAGTGCGGCACACCGCGCACGCGCCTCGTGCAGCGCTCGCGTCGCCTCGCTGGCACGTCGCTCCGCGGCCTGATACTTGCCGTGCAGCAGCTTCAGTGCGTCGCGCATGCGCTGCACCATCTGCTGCTGGTGCGCCATCTGATTGCACAGCACCCGTGTCGTGTGGCTCAGCAGCTGCGCGGGCTTCTGAAACAGCGGCCGCAGCGACGGCGTGTCAAGGCGTGCGAGCTGATATGGTCTGCGACACACCGGACACGGCGCCGCAGACGACGAGGACGAGGCGGCGGCGGCAGCTGCGTCGTTGGCTGTGATTGCGTTGCCTGCGAGCAGTGGTGGGGGCAGGCGAGCCGCACAGCGTGCGCAGAAGAAGTGATTGCACGAGGACAGCCAGCCAAGGGCGTCGCACGTGCCCAGGCACAAGATGCATATCGGCTGCAGCGGCATGACGCCGCCCGCACCGCCACACACATAGCACAAAGAGACACACACACACACACCAGAGGCTACGGCAGAGAGGTGGCAACAAGTGCAAGCATATACAGCGAACATACACACTTGCGCGTCTGTTATGCACGCACACACACACACACACACACACACACACACGCGTATGTGTGCACACATGGCAATAGTCGTACTACTTCACATCGATCACATACACACATACATATACACACACACATACACACACGAACGTCGTCTACATGTACAGGCAGCAACGACGGCTATGCTGCGGCCGCTGTCGTTGCTGTCGTCGTCGTGACGGCAGTAGTCGCGGCGGCAGTGGCAGCAGCGGCGGCGGCGGCGGCAGCAGCGGCCGTCGCGCGTGCGCGTTCCTGATGTCGTCGTATAATCGCCTGAAAATCTTCGAGGCAGTCGCTGATGACGTGCAGCTGGTGCAACACGTCTACGCTGTTTGCCTCCGTCTTGCCCTTGCCCGAGTACTGGTTGCTCCAGAGCACGCAGCGGTCGTACAAGTTGCGCGTCGCCATGCTAATGTGACTGACCGTCCGCGTCGTCGAGCTCTTTTGCTTGACCTTGCGCTCGAGCTCGTCTTGCTTCAGCTTGATCGCCTTTTGCAAGCCCTCGTACGTCATCTGCAGCTCATTCAGCTGATTTTGCAGTGCCACACTCTCATTGTTGCGTCGCTGCCGCGCCACATTCAGCGCATTCTTGTTCCGCAGCAGGTCCTCTTCCAGTTGCGTTTTGCGGTGCTGCAGCACCTTGGTGTTGTCCTGCAGTGTGCGCCAGCGCTTGATGATGTCACGCGGCTCCTGGTACTCGTCGCCCTCGTTGCGCGCGAGCACGTCCTCAAAGAAGGTCTGGTAGCGCGACAAGCTGTCAAAGTGCTGCCGCACCGCCTCACGCTGACGCTCCAGCTCGCGCAGTCGCGTCTGCAGCTGCGCAATCTGCGCCTCGCGCTCGCAGCGCTGCTTCTCCTCCAGCACCGCCTTCTTCACCGCCCGGCTGCGCTTGATCTCATTCTCTTGTATAAACTTGTAGTACTGCACAAGAGTGTCCTGCAGCGCCGCACGGTCACGCGCGAGCTGCTCCTCGCCCTCGCGCACGCGCTGCATGCGAGCATTGTAGTCGTCGCGCTTGGCCTCCAACTCACGCTGCATCTCCAACACAGCCCGGCGCAGCCGCGTCGCGGCCGTGATGCTGTCCAGCGTTGTCGACATTGTGTATGGCTTGTCGTCGTCGTCGTAACGGCAACACTAACGTACATACGCAAATGCATACGTGTGTGTTTGTGTGTAGGCACGAGAGCAGCAACAAGCATGACACAAACAGACGCTTTGTTACACATACACACAGCCATACCTGTACACGCAAGCATATAGCATGGCTTGCTTGTCTGTTATGCGCGTTGCGTCTACACACACACACATACACAATGTGTATGCGCGCTCAGTTTATGGGTGGTACGACGGCAACAAGTGCAGCGTCGTGTCGTGCTCGACGAGTGCGACAAGGGAGCCGTGCACGCCACACGCACGCGCACATGCGCTGCCGTGCAGCTGCGTCGCCGTCACCGCCGCTACGCCAATGGGCAGCACCACCACACCACTACCGCTGTTGCTGCTGCTGCTGCTGCACGCAACTGCCTGCGACGTGCACTGCACACGACTGTTTTCCTCGTTGTTCTTGTTGTAGTAGCACCACAACACGTGGCCCGAGGACAGCGACAGCCACAGACGTCGCTCACTGCACGCGACCGCGCAGACATCGCCGCCGACGCCGCGGTACATACTCGTCGCCACGACGCACACGACAGCGACGCCGACGCGCGGGCGTATGCGCGCGAGTACGACGCCCGCGTAGCCACGCATGCGCACCACGTAGCAGTCCTCACCCGCGCCGCGTGCACGCACAAGCTGCAGCACCGGCGCCGGCACGCCGACCACCTCGGTGCCCAGCTCACGCGCACGCAGCCGTGTCAGCGTGAGCGTCGAGTGCGCACACACGGCCGACAACAGCAGCGCGTCATCGTCGCTGAAGCAGACGAGCTCGCTGCCGCCGTCGAGGCTCGGTGCGACACGGCAGGCGATGTGTGCGCGCTCGTGTGGTGCACGACGCACGTCGAGCACGTATATCTGCGTCGTGTCAACGCTACCACATGCCACATAGTGGCCGTCGCGGTGGGCAAAGGCGAGTGTGGTGACACGCGCGCCACGTGCGCACCTGTAAAAGAGCGCCCACGCCGCACTGCCGCCACTGCCGCGTCTGCCTTGTGTGACGGCGGCTGCCTTGCCTACATGCTGCACACTCCTGCCACCACGTCGTCTACAGCTGTTGTTGTTGTGCTCGAGACTCGCGGCAACGTCATCGTCGTCGCTGCTTGTCGCCGTCGCCGTCGCCGTCACTGCCTCGGCAGCGACCACATACCACAGCAACACACCCGCCTCGCAGCCAACGGCGAGCACCGCCTGCGCACACCGCTGCCATGCCAGTGCGCACACGTGACGCTGAAAGGCGTGCGTCAGCACACACACGGGCGCACGCCACGACATCGCCACATCGCCGTCACCCTCGCCACCGCGTTGCTCGCTGCTGCTGCTGCACACGCGGTAGACGTGTACGCGTGCCAGCCCGCCTGCCACGCCCTCGTCGACGGCCACGGCGAGCAGGGGCAGTGTGGGGTGCCACGCCACATCGCACACACACGCACGACGCGGTCGCAGCGATGACGACGACGAGTGTGACAATGACGCACAACAGCAGCAGCAGCACCCGTGACAATGACAGCGCAGCTGCTGATGCAGCGGCAGCTGACGATAGCGCGGCACAGCTGTCGGCACGAGCACGCGCAGCACCGGCAGCACGCTTGCCACACTACACAGCAGCACATCGTGTAGTGTGCGTCGTGGCCGTGCGACAGCACGCAACAGCGCCAGCGCACTGCGCTGTGTGAGTGACAATAGCACACGCAATGCACCACCGCCGCCACCGTTGCTGCTGCTGCTGCTGCCGCCGTGTCGACTGCGAGTGTGTGACGCGTGCGCGTCCGCATCGTCACGCTCTTGTCGCTGCGTCGCTGTCGACACCGTCGTGTCAGAGTGCGTGACGCATGTGCAGGCGGCAAAGGCGACGCCACCGCTGCACACATACGCGTCGCGTGCATCGGCGCCGTGCAGTCGACAAGCCTTCTCGCCAAGCACGTTGCACACCGGCAGCGCCGTCGCGTCGCCGTCAAAGAGCGCACGCAGTGGCTCGTACATGACACAGGCGTCTGTGTGTGTCCGTGTGACTACATGTGTACACACACACACACACGTGTTCATGTGTGTGTGTGACAACAAGCAAGTCGAGCAAACATGCGTCACGAGCACACGCGCTTGTGCACAACAACAACAACACACACGCACACACATACACATACAGTGTACGTTACATGACTTACGCTTGCACGCACACACACACACACACACACATGTGCATGTGCACACGCCTACTTCTTGCCCTTCTTGCCTTGCGCGCCCGACGTCCTGTTGCCGCCCTTGCCTTTGCCCTTGCCCTCGCCCAGCTCCTCGAGCAGCTCGGCCATGGCATGCTCACGCGCCAACGCAGTTTGTGTGTCACTCGCACGTCCGCCTGCCCCACTCGCTGCTGCTGCTGTCATCGTCGTCGCAGCCTTCTTACCACCACCACCACCACCATCCGCAGTCTGTCGCGCATTGCCTCCAGCCTTTGCACTCACCTTCTTGCCGCTGCCACCACTGCCGTCAGCATCGCCACTACTGACCGCCGCAGCAGCAGCATTAGCAACCGTCGTCTTGCCATCTGTTGTGTGCAATGGCTTGTGCACGAGCTGGCGATGCTCATTGACGTACATGCCACCACCAACACCATCACCGGCAAACTGCTTCTTCATCAGGAACGCGTCCTCGCCGTCGAGGTAGTAGCCCGCGTCGACGCTGGCGCAGCGGAAGCCGAGGGTGTCTTGGTACAAGTGCAAGGCCGCGTCGTTTGTCTTGCGCACGTGCAAGGAGCAGTACGGCACCTTGTACTCGTCCTCCATCTCCCGCAGCGTCGCACGCATCACACGCGACGCGATGCCGAGCTTGCGGTGTGAACGCAGCACCGCGAGGGAGGTGATGTGGCCGTGCGCCTTGCTCGCGTCCTCCTCGTCGTCGACCTTGCCAAGCACGTAGCCGACGGTGCGACGATTGTAGTCACTCTGCACATACAACAGCTGCGGCCATGACAGGATGTGATAATAGTACAAGCGCAGGTTGTAGTTCTCGGGCAAGCAGCGCAAGTTGCACTGCTGCACATCGTACATGTCCTCCATTGTCGCACGTCGCAGCTGCATCGTGGCGTCGTCACTTATAGTGAATCTGTGTGCGTCTGTGCGTGTTTGTTTTAGCTCGACTGTATGTGACTGCAAAGACAAGCGCAACCTGTGCATGCGTGCATTGCATACATACATTTGTGAAAGTGTGCACATGCACACATACGCACGCCTACATACACAGAGAGGTAAACACTATACAATACTCTATGCATGCAGACACGCAGTCGCACCGTGTGCCCACACACACACACACACACACACACACGGCAGTGTGTCAGTCGCCACTTTGCACTGCGCCCGTGTCGTCACCGTGTTGCACCAGGTCCCACAGTCCCTCCAGTGGCACCGTCGCGTGATAGGCAACGCAGACGCTGTCGTACTCACTGTCATCATCATCATCGTTGTTGTTGTTGTTGCTTGTTGTTGTGGTGGTGGTGGTGGTAGTGATGTGCGCCGTGTGGCCGTCGCGCGCGTGTCGCGGACGCTTGCGCGGTGCAAACGGACTCGCCACCGCTGCCCTCATCGCACCACTGCTGCTGCTGCTGTTGTCGACCATGGGTGCTGTCGTGGTGCGCAATAGCACACGACTGTGCACGAGCACACGCAGTGCCGCCTCGACGGCGCGACGGCTGACGAGTCCGCTCTGCATGGCGGCTGACACGAGCGCGGCGTGTGTGATGCCTGGCACGCAGAGGACGTAGTGGTAGCACGCCGTCACAAAGCTGTGCCACACATGCGCATGAAACGCGCCGTCCACGTGGTGGAAGATGCTCGGGTAGGCGCAACACCACGACGCCCTTGTCGTCGTCACGTCCTTGCTGTCATTGCTGCTGTTGTTGTTGTCGTTCTGGTGGTGTGCACTCAGCTGGCGCAGTGCGCGTTGCACCGCCGCACGCTGTGCCGCCGTCGGCGGCGGGTCAGCGGGCACCGCATCAAGCGCGACAACGCCGTCGACACCGACAAGCGTGCGCGCTGGGTAGAGCAGTCGCGCCGTGTCACTCATCTGCGCGTCGCGTGCGCGTGCACTGTACGCGGCGCGCGTCGCGGCCGTGTACGCATCGCTACGCCGACTCTTACTGCCAAACAGCAGCTCATCCGCATCGCTCGCCTCGTTGCTATCGTCGTCGTCATCATCGTCACTGCTGCTGCTGCTGCTGGCGGCGTCATCACGCCTGGCTGCCGCAGCGACGGCGGCGCTGCCAACACGCACCACACCGCCATCGCCAATGACAGCTGCCGCAGTGTGTGCAGCAGCGCCACTGCCGCCGTGCTGCTGCGGCGACGGCGCTTGTGCGCTGTTGTTGTTGTCGTACGCGGGCAGCACCGACGCAGTCGTCGTCGCACGCCGCACCGCCACCTCGGCCGCGTGCGCGCGTGGCGACCACGCAAACGACGGCACGCGCAGTGCCGCCAACGCCGCGTCTTGCTCGCGATGCAGCATCGACGCGTGTGACATGGCCGTCGTACTGCTCATGTGCGCAGCAGACACGTTGTTGCTGCCGCTGATGTGCATCGTCGGCTGATGCAGCAACATGGCGACCGAGTCGACATTGTCGACGTCACCTTCCTCCTCGCCACCACCACTGCCGTCACCATCGCCGTTGTTGTTGTTGTTGCACGTCGCGAGTGCGCGCGACACACGCTGCGCAGCCGACAGCGCGGGGTGTGTGTAGCCCGATAGCGACCGCGTCAACAGCATCTGCTGTGCTGCCGTGACACTCGTGTGCAGGTAAACGGCGTTGCTGCACTGCCGTGCCGCACTGCGAAGAGGCCGCACAGCAAAGAAGCGAGGACGACGCACCAGTGCGAGCATCGGTATGCGGCTACGTCGCAGTGCACTGCTGCTGCTCTGCTGCTGCTCTTGTTGTTGTTGCGGACGACGACCACGACCACGACCATGAGCTGCGTTGCCCGCTGCTGCTGCCGCCGCCGCCGCATCGCGTTGCATTTCTTGTTGTTGTTGTTGCAGCATGTGTGCTCGGCGGAAGGCTGGCATGCTCTGCAGACACGCACGCGCACGCGCCACGATGCCGGGCGCAAAAGCAAGCAGCAGTGCACGCGCCACCGTCACGTCATAGTGCGCCTTGTCAGACAGCAAGATCATGCGCAGCACGTCCATGGCGTACGTCAACTGACGCCGCGCAGCAGCAGCGTCACTTGTTGTTGTGTTTGCGCCTTGTTGCCCGCGCTGCTGTGCATTCTCGTCGTCGCCATCTGTTGTCGCCATCATGGCAGCACTCAGACGGCGCACACGCGCCTCGGCGGCACTGCTGCTGCTGCTGTTGTCGTTGTCCTCGTTGTCCTCGCCGACGTGCGGCGCACTCGCCTCTGCTGCCATTGCCGTCACACGATCGTTGTTGCGCGGACAGGCGGCGTCAACAGCGAAGACGGACTCGACAGCGTCGCGTAGGCGCAACGGCAACGGCGCAGACGACGCGGTCGCCGTCGCGGCGGCGGCGTCACACTGCGCGAGTGCGCGCAACGCACGCGCCGCCGTACGCGTCACCGCTGCCATCGGCGGCGGCAGCGACGACACAGCACTGTTCACACCGCCGCCGCTGTCACTGCCACTGCCGCTGCTGCTGCTGCTGCTGCTGCTGCTACACAGCAACAAGCCACCATCGCGTTGCAGCCGCGACAGCAGCGTAAGCTGTGCCACATCACTGAGCAACGCGAGGTGTGCAAGCGTATGCTTCACATACGGACTGCTGTACTGTGACCATGACCGCTGTGCCGCCGGCACCGCCGCCTCTTGCGCGAGAGCAGCGGCAGCAGCAGCAGCCGCCACAGCAGCAGTGTCGTAGCTGTTGTTGTCGTCATCGTCACCGGCGCGACTGCTGCCACCGCTGCGGCTTGCTACGGCGAGGCAGAGGTGCGCGGCGAGAGCAAGCGGCGATGTGTGACGTGGGCAGACGGCGGCGTGCGGTGCCGCCTGCACCCGCCGCGCGCGGGCGAGGAACGCAAACAGCTCGTGCAGCCGCCGCGCCGTCGCGACGCGCAGGGCAAAGAGTGACACGATTGCCTCGGCGACCGTGCTGTTTGTCACCTCGACACGCGCGGTGGTGGCGCGTGTGCGACGATGCCGCGACGGCGCCGACGCGGAGGAGGACACGTAGCGGCCACCACCGCCCTCTGCGCCATCGCCGCTGCCGCCGCCGCTGTGTTGGTGGTGATGATGATGACTGCGCACAACAACAGCACGCGCCGACGTTTTGCTGAGCTTGCGTGACACAAGTGCGTTGGCGTGCACACGACGCGTCGCTGCCGCTGCTGTTGGCGTCTGCGCACCGTGCATGGCGGACGACGACGACGACGACAGTGCGTGTTGCTGTGCGGCTTGCTGCTGCTCATGTTGCGACAGGTGGAGTGCACTGCGCAGGCCATGACGACGCCGCCGTCGCAGCGGCACCCCACCGTGCTGATACAACGCCTCGGCGAGCAGCGCCACGTCGGTGCGCAGCACACGCGACAGCACGACAAGGCGCGGCAGCGTGACATTGTCGTCGACGGCGGCAATGTCGTGTGCGTATCGCACGGTAGCGGTGTTGCTCGTCAAGCGCGACCACACAGGCAGCCAGTAGCTCATCACCATGTACGCCGACGCATTGCTGCGACATGCCCGCGTCACGGCCACCTCATCGTCGTCGTCGCCATCGCCGTCTTCGTTGTCATCTGCATTCGATGTCGTCGTCGTCTTGTTGTTGTTGTTGCTGGCGTGTGTGCAGGGCGATGTGTATGTATTGTCAAAGACAAAGGTGCGCGGCCCGTGGCTGCCGTACCGCTGCAGTGTCACGTACATCGTCGACAGTGTGGCTGCCGTTGTTGTGTGCAGCGTCAGTGCATGCAGCGGCACGTTGCACTCGACGAGGTGACGCTCCTGCAACACGGCGAGGCTGTGCAGCAGCAAGTGCACCCCGCGCTGACGACACCACGACTGCACAGGCTGCGGTAGTGCGTACAACGGCGTCGACCAGCTCACGCGCGGTCGCGCCGCCGCCTGCGCCGCCGCCACGACAGCCGCCGAGACGACATCCTTGCTGCTGCTGCTGTTGCTGTTGTTGCTACTCGTCGCCGTGTGCACGTCGTCGCCGCCGCCGTCGCTGTCCTCGTCCTCGTCAAAACGCAGCACTGCCGACACATCGGCGGCGGCGAGGCCGATGACGACGCAGAAGGTGCTCAGTGTCATGCACTCGTAGACGTCGCGCACACACATGCGCGGTAGCGCGACCGACGCACTGGACGTCGTGGCCGTCGTTGGTTGTTGTTGCTCTTGTTGTAGTTGTTGCTGTGTCGTGTTGCTACTACCGCCGTTGTTGTTGCCCTCGTCACGGTGGCTTGTCTGTCGCGTCTGCGCATTGTGCAGATGCCACCACTGCCACCACAGCTCGAGGTGCAGTCGCGCGGCGCGGTAGAGCGGCTGACGTGCGTGACCGTTGCGTATGGCCATGACACGATCAACAAGCCGGCTCGCCTGCGGCCGCGCCTCGAGCAGACGACGTCGCAGTGCCGCGTGTGTGTGCTCCTCTTCGTCCTCGTCATCGTTGTTGTTGCTGTCGGCAACGTCGCTCGTCACACCAGGACGCGTGTGGCTGCCACCGCCACCACCACCGCATATGGCGCCGTGCATCACTGCCGGTGGCGGTGGCAGTGTGCGCAGCACCAGCGTCGTCTGCACGGCGCGATGTGACGGCGTGGCCATGGTGCGTGCCGGGCGCTCAAGTATGAGCGTCGTGCGGGGTGTAGTCATGTCCGCCATGCTGCTCTTGTTGTTGTCGTCGTTGTTGTTGTCGTTGTCGCTGTCGTCGTCGTGCACGAGACCGTCGCCGCGCGCCGTCTGCGCACTCTCGTCGTGGCGACTCGCATTGCCTGCCGTGTCGCGACGGCGACCGCCACGGTGCATCTGTCGCTCACCATGGCGTGCAGCTGTTCGTGTAGACGATGATGGCGATGACGATGATGATGACGCAGCAGCAGCAGCGCGCTCCGCCACACGACGCCGTGTCGCCTCGTCGAGCGGGGCGTCGGCGAGGGCAACGATGCCGATACGCCGCAGGCCACGTGACAGCGTCACCCCACTCGTCTGCACACGACCCGTACTGCGCAAGTACGGCAGCACACGACGCACGAGCACCGTCACATCCATCAGCGTGCTCAGCTGCGGCATCGTCAGGGCGTGGTCGGGCGCCCGCTGCAGCGCGTCGAGGACTGCCTGCAGTGCGTAGGCCGACAGACCCTTTGGCAGCTGTGCGTCGCTGCCGTGTCGAAAGCGTGAGGCACGCGTGCTTGTTGTCGCTCGTGTGCCCGTGTCGTCGTGTACGTCGTGCTTGACGTCGTCACTCGTTGCTGCTGTCGCGTTATTGTTGTTGTCGCTGCTCTCCTCCGCCTTCGTGTTGTTGTTGTTGTTGTTGTTTGTGTTGTTTGTGTTGCCGCTACTACTGCTACTGCCACTGCTGTCATGCGCTGGTGCGTAGACGACGGTGAAGGACTTAGTGTGTCGCGAGAGCACATAGTGTGCGTGCAGTGTACCGTGCAGCTTAGCATAGGCGGCGACGTAGTGGCCGAGGCCGCGCTGCCGCACACGCGCGTTGCCGCCGAGGCGCAGCCGCGGGTACACCGCCGACAGCGCCACGGGCCGTCGCTGTGCCGCGTCAACGGCCTGCAGCTCGACCGGCACGTCGGTGCGTAGCAAAAGCGGCGTTGTGGCAGCCGCGCTGTGACGTAGCATCGTGTTGCCGCCGTCGTCGTCGGCGACGCCGTGCGCAGCCGTCGAGCGCGCAGCACCGCGGTGCGCCTGCTGCTGCTCGTCGTCCTCCTCGTCATCGATCACCTCCTCGTCGTCCTCGTCACCGCTGTGGTCACTGCCGCCACCGCTCCCCTCTTCGTCACTGCCGTCACTACCTGCGCTGCCATGGTGACGATGGTGTGTGCTGTCGTCATCGTCGTCATCGCCGCTGCTGCTCTTTTCGTCGTCATTGTCGTCGTCGCTTGCGTTTTGCGCTGTCTCTGCGTCGCGTGTACGCCCACGCGCATCTTGCGCCGCGGTCGCCATCGCAGCACCAACGTCAACGCCGTGGTGGACACCTCGCGCCACGACCACCACGTCCTCTGCCGGCACGACGAGGTGCACACGACGACGCGACGGCGGTGACGACGTCGTTGTCGCACCACGCACTTGCACGGCGGCGGCGAGGATGCGCAGGTGGGCGTCACCCAACATGCGTCGTACAAGCATGCGCGTATGCCTGCTCAGCGTCCGCCACCGCAGCTGACGGACGCGATGGGCAACAAAGATGGCATGCACGGCGTCGTGCAGCAGCAGTCGTCGCTGTGGTGAGGACGTCACCATGTAGCGTATCAGATGAGTGTCAAAGACGACGTCAGGGAAGGTCGGACTGCTACTATCATTGCTGTTGCTGTTATTGTTGTTGTTGTTATTACGAGCGCGTTTGCGGGCAAAGTAGCGATCCAGTGGCAGCTCGCCACGCACCACACCGTCACGTGCGGCCTCCTCCTCCTCACCCTCGCCGCCGCTGCGCTGCGCGCGTGCGTGTTGTGCGTGTTGTGCGTGTTGCAGCTTCTCGACCTCGCTCAGCGGCGTTGCGTAGGCTGGAAAATAACGGTAGACAAGGCGACGTGTGTGTGTGTCGTAGAGGTAGACAAGGGACACGGCGTGCAGTCGACGTAGCCAGCTCATGCCGTTGGTGAGCAGATGTGTGCGATAGGTATGACGTGACGGTGCTGCTGCTGCTGCTGCTTGTTGTTGTCGTTGTTGTGACGACGATGACGCGGCTGCAGACACCACACCGTCCTTACTGCTGCTACTCGTCGTCGTCGTCTTTGCTCTTGTCGTTGTTGCTGTGTGCGTGCTGTGACCACCGAGCCTGTCGACACCACTGACAGCATACTCTGCCAGATAGTTTGTCACCTCGACGGCCATCTCGGCGTGTAGCGGGAGGTGCAGAACGGCGGCGCGCAGTGCGCGTGTCGGGCAGATGCGTAGCGGCGTCTGTGCCGCTGTGCTGTTGCCATCGTCATTGTTGTTGTCGTTGTTGTCAGCCACAGACCACAGCACGGCGTCCGTGTCGAGTCGATGCAGCACCTCATCGCGTGACAGCAGCACATCGCCGTGGCTGCGGTTGCTGCTAGCACTGCTGCTGCTGCTGTTCGTCATCACCTTCTTCTTGTTGCTGCTGCTGTTGTTGTTGTTGCTGTGCATGGCGTAGCACGTGATGCTGTCTGCGTGCTCGCTGACGAGCAGTCGGACGACGGTGTTGCGCAGCGTCGCGTTGGCCGCCCACCCACACGACGCGAACACATCACAGCAAAGATGCTCACCGAGCTCAGCCGCCGTGCAGCCATCGCTCTCGTGCTGCACACCAATGAAGCGCAGTGCATGATGCAGACACTCGTCAAACATGACAGTCGTGCAATGCAAACATACGTAAACAGAGGTACACACACAGTATAATCTCTGTGTGTGTATGTGTGTGTGTGTGCACGTGTACGCCGCAATGCATGCAAGACAACAAGCAACGTACGTTACAACACACACAAACACATACACACACATACACATACACATAGACATGCAATGTGTGCTGCAGAGACAAACACGTGTACATCATGACGTCATCATCGTGTAGCAGTGCGAACAAATGCATCGCAATACGTCACCTCTCTGTCGCTCACTCTATGTATAGTGTATACACGTATGTACACATACATACACACACACATGTGTGCGTGCATGCGTGCGTGCGTGTGCATACACATTGTGCACTTGTTTATATATATGTGCGTGTGTGTGTGTGTGACTATGCACTGCTGCTGTCGTCTTCGTCGTCATCGTCTGTCTGCACGCTGTCATTGTCACCGTCGTCGTCCTCTTCGTCATCGTTCTCGCTGCCATCACAACTGCTGCTGCTGCTGCTTGTGTCGTCATCATCATCGTCGTCGCGACAACGTCGCTGCCGTCGTTGTTGCGTCGTCGTCGGCTGTGCAGTGCGTCGTCGTCTTTGAGGCGGCGGCGCTGTCGCAGTACGACGACGACGGCAGCGTGATGTCGACGACGGCAACAACGCAGCCGTCGCCTTACCTTTGCCGCCACCACCACCGCGTCGCCGTCGTTGTGTGACTGCCACACGTGATGTCGTCGTCATGTCGTGCGCCTCGTCCTCGTCCTCGTCGCTCACGGCAGCGACAGACGCCCTGTCATCATCGTCACCACCCTCGTCGTCACCGTCGACCTCGGCAACAACAGCCGCGTCATCACGCTGCAGCTCGTCAAGACGCTGCGTCAGCGCAGCGAGCGCGGCCAGCACGTCATCGCGGTTGTGCATGTGTGACGGCAATGATGTGGCTGCCCGTGTCGTCATCAGCAGCGGCAACAGCGGTGACAACTGCTGCACAAGCACGCACAGCGTCGTCGTCAACGCCAAGATGCTGCAGCTGCCGTCGTCGTCCTTGCTGTCGACCACGTTCATGTTGTTGCTGTTGTTGTGGCTTCGTGTTGCACTGCGCTTGTGTCGCGTCACACGTGTAGCGCGAGGACGTCGCGCACATCGCACAGCACACCACACCGCGTACACCACCGGCACGCACACACACAACCGCAGTAACGGCACATCGACGTCGACGTCTGTGGCATCAGCCGCATCCTCGTTCGCATCCTCGTTCGCAGTCGGCAATGCTGCCTTCTTGTGTTTGTTGTTGTTGCTGCTGCATCGTTGTCGCGCTGATGTGCGCTGTCGTGCAGAGCGCCGACACTGTCGCGTCGCAGACGTCGTATCGCCACCATCGTCCTCGTCATGGCTGCTCGCTTTGCTGCTGCTGCTTGTGTGCGTGTTGCGGCACGCGGCGAGCAGCCGCGTTGCGTACACGTGAGCAGCGTGACTATGCAATGCGAGCAGGGCATGACACTGCCGCCGCACGCACACCGCGTCACCGTCACGCAGCACCGCACACGACGCCGTCACGACGGCCACGTGTGCAAGCAACGTCAGCATGTTGCGTGCATGCATGCAGCGTGCTCTGTGTGCAGTCGCAGCAGAAGCAGCAGCAGCACTACTAGTCGCGGACACTGACAAGGACGACATCGAGGTGTCATTGGCAGCACACCAGCGCGTCAGCTGCTCGTCGTCGCAGCAGAAGCGAAGCAAACTACCGAGTACACCTTGTCGCTGTGATGCATGCAACGCGGCGAACACGCGGCTGTGTACACACACGCACTGCTGCACACTCATCATTGTTGTTGTTGTTGCTGTTGTTGTTGTTGGCGGCGGTGGCATGACAGCCACGCCGAGGGCGCTGTACACGAGATGAAGGTCACAGGCGCTGTGCAGATCGTACGTACGCAGCACACCACACAGCAGTGACGCCGTCACCACATCTGCGTAACGCTCACACAGCACCAACACACAGCGCAACGCGCGCTGTCGTGGCGCCGTCGCATCCACAAGCTGCTGTTGCTGCTGCTGTTGTTCGCGTGGCTGCTGCTGCTGTACATCCGCTGCCAGTGTCAGCAGCCCGACCGCGTAGCGTGCGGGTGGTAGCAAGCCGTCACGTACGCACCACGCCAGCACATCGCCGCAGCGCTCACGCAGCAGTGGCTGCGGTGACGTACACAACGCCAACACGCGCTCGTGGAAGCATTGCAGCAGCCACGTCGCCATGCCGCTGTTCTCCTCCACGTCCGACTGCACTGTCACGACACTGCTGCTGCTGCTGCTGCTCTTGTTGTCGTTGCACTGCTGCTGTTGCTGTTGCTGTTGCTGTACGAGTGTGACGCCTGCGATGCTGCAGGTGCGCGCCGCCGCCGCCGTGACGCGTGCGCACTCGTCGGCCAGATAGTCACACATGAGCGTCAACGCCTGCAACTGCAACGACGCGTCCGCGTGGGCGGCGAGGGCGATGTGCAGGTGTGGTGCCGCACGAGGCAGGTACACCGTCGGCTGCATGACGCACAACGATGACAGCAAACGCAACGCCATGACACGCAGTCGTGTGCGCACCACCGCGACAGCTGCCACCGCCCTGTCGTGCTCATCTATTGCTGCTGCTGCTGCTGCCGCTGTCGTTGCTGCTGCTGCTGCTGTCGTTGCTGCCGCCGTCATTGTCATCACCGCCTCGACGAGTGTGTACATCGCGTCGCATATGCTGTCGTGTACAAGCAGGTCGTCTGCACTCGTCTTCTCACACGCACGTTGCTGCTGTTGTTGCTGCTGCTGTTGTAGCAGCAGGGCGCGTATGTGTGGTCGATGCCACAGCGGCAGCTGTCGCAGCAGCTCCGCGAGCAGAAACAGATAACGCTGCACATAGGCGGCACACGGCGTGGCTGCCGTCATGACGGCGTTTGCGCTCGTCTGCTGCAAGCTCGTCGCCAGCGACGGCAACAGGTCGCGCACGCGCACATAATAGCTGCTGACGAGCTCATAGCACACGCGCAGATAGGGTGCATACACCTTGACCACCGCTGCTGTTGTCCGTGTCGTGTCCGTGTGGCTGTCGTGTGTGCGTACGCTGGACACGCCGTGTGTGTTGCACGTCACCATCGCCGCGAGTGCGCCACATGCCGTGGCGATGATGCGTGATTGCCATGGGCCAACATAGCGCGTGATGAGTGACATGCACGCACGCAGCAGCGGCTCGAGCGACACCAGCACGCGCACACCACCGCGTGCACACAGCAGTGTGCGCAGGATGCCGCAGGCGTGCAGCGTCACCCCCGCCGTCCACTCACGCGGCGCCGTGCTCAGCGGGGTGTGTGGTGGTGATGGCGGACACGACAGCCACGGCAGCATCGCGTCGAGCAACTCACACATGCACGACAGCAACGACGACGACGATGACGATGACGATGACGTGGCTGCCTGTACACGCGTGTTTGTGGCGACGACGGCAGTGGCAGCAGCAGCAGCGCCGTGTGCAAGGACGTGCAGCGTAGCCAAGCAGCCGACCGTGTCGCGTGCACTGACGCAGCACTGCGCACGCGACCACAACACGTGCACAACACTACACAAGAGTGACGTGAGCGCCCCAGGCGACGGTGCTGCTGCTGCTGCTGTCGATGCCGCTGCTGTCATCGTCGTTGTTGTGGCATAGCCGCGACGATTGCGTTTACGGCCACTGCCCGCGCCAACGCGTCGTGACCGCACCCTCGTCGACGAGGAGGACAGTGTCGCTGCTGCTGTTGCTGCTGCTGCGGCTGCTCTTGCGACGTATGCGTACATGTCACGCAGCAGACAGACGATCGTGTGCGACTCGCACACCTCGTGTGGGTAGTGTGGTGCATAGTACAACGTCAGCGCACGCAACTCGCGTGCCACACGAGCATGAGGCGTGCCGAGCGCACGCAGTGCCTCGTCCTCGCTGCTACTGCTGCTGGTGTTGTGCGGTTGCTGCGGACGACGATGACGAGCACTGCTGCACTCGCCAGCTGTGGCGACATGACTGCGTGTGTCGTGTGCGAGTCGCAGCCAACGACGCAAAAAGATGCGCGCAACATCGTCACACAGCCGCGTCGTCTGGCTGTCACTGCTGCCGCCTTGGTATATACACTTGCTGTTGCTGTTGCTGTTGTTGACGTACAGCGCAGAGGACGACAAGGACGACGTCGTTGTTGCTACTGCCAGTGTACCGTGCAGTAACGCAGCAACACACTGCAGCAGACGACACTGCACAAGCAGCACCAGCTCGGCACCATGTGTGCTGCTCGTGAACACGACATCGTACTGTCCATCCGTCAGCAGCACCTCCAGTGCCGCCATCGCGCGTGTGACGACGAGGCCGCTCTTGTCATCGAGCAGTCGCAGCAGTGTGCTGAGCACCTGCAACACAAACGTCTCGTCATCCGCACTGCTGTCCGTGTCGTGAGCAGCAGCGCTGCTCTTCGTGTCGTCGTCATCGTCGTTGTCGTCAGTGGTGCTGCGTATGCTGCAACTGCGCTGCGCCTGTGCGTGCAGCTGGAGCTGCAGCAGAAGCAGCTGCACGAGCAGCTCGCGCACGCGCGCGCCGGCGTCGCGCAGCAGCGTGTGCACGAGCGACCACAGCAGCACACGCAACGACGGCTGCAGCATCGTCACGACCGCAATGTGCGGCAGCACACGACGCGCCGTGACGACGCCGTCGTAGCCGTCTAGCACAGCAGCAGCAGCCATGGTGTTGTCGTCGTCATCGTTGTTGCTGCTGCTGTTGTTGTTCTCACTCGTCGTCGTCGTCGTCGTGCGCTGCGTCAGCACGGAAAAAAGCAGCGCCGTCAATGCATCGCGCACGGCGGGTGCGAGGACGCTGTGCGGGGCGCAGGACTGCAGCACCGTCAGACACGCACGCAGCGTCGCATCGCCGTGCGTGGGGTGTGCTGCCGTGCCGTCACGCAGCGGCGGCGGCGGTGTCAGCAGCCGCAACAGCAGTGACGATGACAACGACAGCGACAGCGGTGCAGTCGAGGCAAACAGCGACGGCGACTGCAACGCGAGGGTGTGCAGCGCGTGTGGCGACAGTGCGTGTGCGCCTTCGTTGTACACAGATGCACACAGCAGGTGTGCTGCACGCAGCTGCATGAGCGCGTCCGCGTCGACCACGGCACCCGCAGCCACCGCCGCCGCCGCGCGTCGTGACAGCTCACCGTACACGGCCGCCTGCAACACGTGCACCGGTGACAGTGCCGTTTGTGCTGCTGCCGCCGTTGCACTCTGCTCTCGTCCTCGTCGTCGTGTTGTGCTCGTCATCGTCGTTGTTGTCGGTGCTGTCCACCACGTGGACAAGCCGTCCTCGGCGTTGATTGCGTCAGACGAGAGCGCGCCGTCGTCGTCGTCGTCGTCGTCGGTAGAGCTGTTGTTGTTGTTGTGCGAGGTGCGTACTGCCGTCTGCCACGTGCGCCACACAACGTCACTGCCGCGTGCTTGCAACAGACGTGCAAGCTGTGCCGCGTCAGTGGCAGCTGCCGCTGTCGTGTCGTTGTTGTTTGCCTCACTATCATCATCACTGCTGCTGCTGCTGCTGCTGCGGCTGCTGCTGCGTTGTTGTCGCACGAGGCCGACCAGTGCGCGTCCGATGAGGTCAACAACAAGTGGGCGCAGAGCGCTGCGTACGCTATGCGACAGTGACGACACGGCTGCTGCTGCTGCAGCTGCTGCACCACGGCACCTCACCTCACTCGCACCACCACAACACGACAGCAACGCTGCGTCCTCGGCGGGGGCGATGGCTGCGTCACACACGGCTCGCTGCAGCGCTGCGCATGCGCATGTGTGTTGTTGTTGTTGTTGTGCTGCGTGTGTTGTGGTGGCTGCGCCGGCACACAAGCATGCATGTGCAAACGTCACGACAATGCAACGCAGCAGTGCAGCGGCAGCAGCGGCGTCGACGTCGCAGACGAGTGCAGTGACGTCCTCGACGAGCCGCTGTACAAGACGCAGCCACAGTGCAGCGGCACCACAACGGCCATCGTCCTTGTTGTCATCGTCGTCGTCGTTGCTCTTCTTGCCGCTGCGACCGCGTCGCTAACGTGTGTGCAGCGCGCTGTGGTGCAGCAGATGCAACGCAACGAGCGCGCAGTGTCGCTCGAGCAGCGTCGCCGCGCAACGGCGCGAAGCATGATGGCGACGAGGACAACGACGGCTGCCGTTGTTGCCCTTGTCTACTGTTGTGGCCGTGACATTGTCGTCCTCGCTCTGCATCGTCTGCACATCGTACAGTGCTGCCGCGTGCAGCATGGCAAGCAGCACGGCAGTGACGGGCATGCACGACACACCACTGCTCGTCGTGTACGTGCGCTGCAACAGAGCAGCACGCAGCGGCACACGCGCAAAGAGCTGCACACGCTCCTCCTCCTGCTGTTGCTGCTGCTGCGCACACACGTCATCGTCCTCCTCGTCGTCGTCGCTGCTGATGTGACGGCGGCGCTCACTGCACAGTCGCGACGATACACAGCGATACAGCTGCACGGCCGCGGCGACAACATAGGCGGCGTGCTGCGTACAACACATGCGCTGCGCGACATCGCCGGCGTCATTGTACGCGGGCGGCACGACGAATAAGCAACGCACGCACAACGCCTCGAGGCGCGTCAGCTGCTGCGTCATCGCCACTCTGTCGCGACTGCACAGCGTGTTGGCTGCACATGTCGTGGGTGACAGCAGCGGCAGCGCCGTGCACACGAGTGCACTCCAGCTGTTCGCGTATGCACGCAGCTGCTCGAGCCACCGCAGCCACCTCTCGTCGCGATGACTGTCAACGTTGCTGCTTTTGTTGTTGTTGCTGTTGCTGTTGCTGCTGTTGTGGTTAACATGCTTGTCATCAGCAGCTGTCGTCGTGTCGCGTGCACTACCACTGCTGTCCTCCGTCGTCGTGTTGCTCGTATTGCTGCAGGCCGTTGCAAGTGCGTGCATGGCGTGCTCGATCGTGTGCGCAAAGCTTGTCACGAGCTGCGCGAGCACGCGTACATCGCACAGCTGTAACAGCGACGTCCTCGTCGTCATCGTCGTCGTCGTTGTAGCATCCTTGTCCTTGTCATCGTTGCTGCTCGTGCGGCTCGTGTGCAGCGACCACGCGGCAGGGTGTGCAAGACACGACACGCACGCCACACCAGCCACACTCCGCGCATACGCAACATCTGCTGCCTGCGCATTCGTGCCCTTGCTGCTGCTGCTGCTGCTGCTGCTGCTGTTGTGCTTGTCAGCATCATTGTTGTCATCGTCACCGCATGCATAACATGCGAGCTGCGCAATGGCACGCGACAGCGCCGCTGCGTCTTGCCCCGCAAACGGCTGCGGAGTGTGCGGCAGCGCCGCCACGGCGTGTGCGAGCGCCGCCGTCTCGCCGCCGTGCGCACCCGCCTGCAGCAGCTGCAGCAGTCTGCGCGCGTGTGACATGGCAACGGCTGCTGATGCTGCTGATGCTGCCGCAGTCGCTGGTGACAAGGACGACGCTGACGTCGATGTTGCCCGTGTGCGTGTGCGACGCACCACGTCATGGTACGATGACGTCGTGAGGAGACGTGAGGGCGCACGCAGAGTGTGTTGCGCTGGCTGCGTAGACGTCATGACGGCTGCTGTCGCTGATGTCACTGCGGCTGCCGTTGTTGCTGCAGCTGCTGTCGCGTGTGCGTGCACATTCGCCTGTGGTGTGTGTTGTTGCTGCCATGCAGCATCGACGATCGCCGAAAGCGCAGGCAGCGCAGCCGTCGCCTCGTCTTCTGCACACACGCGTGTGGTGTCTGCGCTGTCATCTGCCGCGTCCATCACCGCCGTCGCGGCGACGTCACGCTGCAGCATCGCACGCAACAAGCACGCATAGTGACCACCACCAAGCAGCTGCTCTGCCGCGTGCTGTACGGTGCGGCCGCCACGACAATGCGCACCACGCCGCCGTGTCGTGTTTGCTGCCGCGACAGCCGCATCGTCGCCCGCGTCCCTGTCCTCGTGCTGCTCGCCCTCCTCGTCCTCTGCTTGTCGCCACGCCGCGTCGAGGCGCACACCGTCGTCGCACAGCCGTTGCGGAGGTGGAAAGGCGGCGAGGAGGTGTTGCAGCAGCGGCAGCGTCTGTGGCAGTGCAACAGTCGGCGGTTGCGGCAGTGCTGTAGCAGGAGGGGCAGCAGGAGCAGCAGCAACAGGAGCAGCGGCCGCACATTGTGACAGAGGTGGTGGCCGTGTTTGCGCAGACAACTGTGTATGTTGTGTTGTCGTTGGCAGCGGACACAATGCAGCAGCCGATGTGCTAGCCACATGACAGCTCGTGTCGCTGCGCGTCACCTCGTCGTGCACCGTCGTCGTCGTCGGCGTTGCCGTTGTCGCCGCCGCCGCGTCACGAACAGGTGCGTCGTGGCTGCTGCCACAGATGCCGCTGCCGTCGTCGTCATCGTGGTGGTGCAATGCACACTGCGTCTGCAGGACGTTTGCTTGCATACCTACCCTATGTGTGTGTGTGTGTGTGTGTGTGTGTGTGTACAACTGCGCAAACAAACAGTCAAGCAGCGGCCAATATACAAAACAACAACACATGTACACGCGCGCAGAGGTGCAGCACATCGCTGCTCTTGCATGCACAACACACACACACGCCGTCACCTTGTGCTGCTGTCCTTGTCGGCCGTGTTGTCGTCATCGCTGCTGTTTGCTTCTGCCGTCGCCGTCGTTGTCGTCGCCTGCGCGCTGTCGTCTGCGGTGAGCACAAAGTACGGCGCACAGCGCAGCCGCACCGTCGACTGCTGCGACGGCGAGTGCAGCGCACAGGCGCGCAGCAGCAGCGCCGCAAAGGTGCGTGTGGCGTGCGCGAGGCGGTCGTGTGTGTGCGTGCGCACGCGCTGCAACATCGCGCACTCGTGCCACAGCAGCACCACCGGCAGCACCTCGTCGACCATGCGCGCGACAAGGAAGTTAGTGGACAGCAGCAGCAGCGACGACACCGCCTCGAGTGCGGCAAAGGTGGCGGGGGTGACGGCGACGGCAGCGAGGCTGCGCTGCTCGTGCGCACTGCGACGTGTGTTGCCTCGACGCAGTGCCACTGCTGCTGCTGCTGCTGCTGCTGCTGCTGTTGTTGCTGTTGTGGCAGGAAGGAGTGTAAACGAGACGACGGGGCCGCGCAACACGGCAGCAAACGACAGATACACCTTGTACACCGTCTTGAGCAGACTGCGTGGCAGCTCGAGCGGCTGCGTTGTTGTTGTTGTTGCTGTTGTGTGCAACCAGGGCAGCACCGCACTCTGCGCCGTCGCGTCCGTTGCCGCCGCGTCCGTCGCGCGTGACGGCGACGACGACCACGTCGCGGCCTCGTGCGTGGTCAGGAACACCGTCAGCATACGCACCACGGCTTGCACAGCCAGCGGCGTCGTCGCGGCGACGGCGGCGCTGTGCGCGTCACGGCTCGCAAAGCAGCACAGCAACACCTCCTCGAGCGCCCGCAGCATCGCCTGCTGCATGTGCTGCACACGCGGGTGCGCACTCGTCGTGACACGATCACCGCCGCCACCCTCGTCGTCGTCGCTGTGCGCCGCGAGTGGGGCAGCGTAGCACAAGTACAACGCCACGTCCGCCGCGTCACGCAACAGCGTCAGCGCCGCGCGCACATCTGCTGCATCTGCCGTCGTTGTTGTTGTTGTTGTCATTGCATGGCTGCTGCTACTGCGAATGCTGTCGCTGTGGTAGCTGCAGCGACAGCCCTCTGCCGCAATGCGCACTGCCGCGCCTACAAAGTTCGCGAGTTGTGCCACACGCGTCCACGACGAGGCACACACATTCTCGTCGCGTCTGTTGCTCTCGTCGTCATCGTCAGTGACGTGTTGCTGCTGCTGTTGCTGTTGCTGTTGTTGTTGTTGTTGTACAATGCGGCGCATGACAGCACCCGACACACGTTGGCGCACCACCGACTGCAGCGACGACGATGACATGGCTGCCGACAACATACTGTCATCTGTCATGGGCTCATGCACCTGTTGTTGTTGTTGCTGCTCTTCTTCTTGTTTGTGTGGTGGTGGTTGTGACAGGTCATGCAGCAGTACAACAACACCGCCGTGCAGTACGCGCATCGCCGAGACGCGCAAAAATGCAACATTCACCGCACGCGCCGCCTCGTCAACGAGCAGGTCGGCCACACGCGCGACAAACTCAACACGCAACGACGTCGACGGCGACGGCGACGATGGCGGCAGTGTGACAGTGGCGAGTGCGGAGAGCGTGTGCAGGGCAGCCGACTGCACCACCGCGTACGCCGACGTCGCCTTCTCCATGACGAGGTAGACGGTCAGCGTAACGAAGCGCTGCGCGCTGCGCCGCGCCACCGCCACATCCGCGTCTGCGCCGTTGCTCTTGTTGTGCACACAACACGACATGACGTCACTCGCCGCGAGCGACAAGCAGCGCAGCGTTGTGGCGGCGACAACACAGCGATGTCGCATCTGTGCCCGCGTGCAACGCGCCGCGTCCGCGTCAATGTTCCACAGGTGCGCCGCCCCCAACACACCCCACAACTGCGCAAACGCACCCGATGTGATGAGCTCATACGGCTGCGGCACAATAACCTCCTCCTTGTCCTTGTCCTTGTTGTTGTTGTTGTTGTTGTTGCGGCTGCACAGAATGTGTGCGTGTGTTGCAGGTGCAAACTGCCACAGCACCACACGCGCGAGTACGTAGATTGTTGCCGGGTGTAGCGCGTACAGCGACCAGCTGCGCAGCACCGCCTCGCACACGTCCATCAGTCGCGATGTCACATACTCACCTGCTGTCATCGTATCCTCCTCGTCGTCGTCGCTGTCGCTGTCGCGTGTGAGGGGCTGCGTGGCGAGTGCGTGTGCGAGACACTGCAGAAACTCATCCACCACCCCGCACGGGTAGGCGCGCGGCGTACGGTGTGTGTACAACGCCTCACACGGCAGCTCGCTCGCACACAGGCGAAGACAGCGCAGCAACACCGACGTGCACAGCGCAGCCGCCGCGTCGTCATCGTCATCGTCGTCGTCGCGGGCGTCGTCGTTGTCATTGATGCTGCTCATGTTGTTGTTGTTGTTGTGATTGCCGCTGCTGCTGAGCATGGCGAGCAGTGCGCTGCCGTCAGACAGCGTCAGCGACGCACTTGTGCCGCCGTTACTCGGCTGTGGCTGCTGCACCTTCGCCAGCGCATCGCTTTCATTGTCGTTGTTGTCGTTGTCGTGTGTGTTGCGCTCTGGACGTCGTGGCAGTGCGACGAGCACGCAGCGTAGTGTGCGCGTACGCAACACCGTTGTCGCCACGTGCAGCAGCGGCACGCCGCGCAGCTGCAGCAGCGCCCTGCGCAACACACGTGGTGCGTCGTAGTGCAGCAACACATCACGCGACAGCGTCAGCGGCGTCGTGCGGTCAACGAGCATGTCACTGACACTGCTAGTGTTGTTGTTGTTGCTGTCATTGTCGTGTGCGCTCGTGTGCGGCTGCTGCTGTTGTTGCTGCTCTTGTTGTTGCAGGTGTGTAATGTTAGCGAGGACAGCATACGCGACGAGCAGCAGCCGTGACAGTGCGCAAGAGCTGCCGCGACGCACACCCGCGCAGTCGAGCAGCGCCACTACACAACGCAGCAGCGCCGTCGCCGTCGCATCCGTGTACGCAGCCTGCACGAGCGCCGTCGCGTCCATCACGCGCGAGAGCACGTCGGCAAGGCGCGACATCGTCTCGCGACGCCACGCATCACTGCTGCTGCCGCCGCTGCTCGTCGTGTCGTCGTCGTCGCTGCGGCTGTCATCGAGCGCGGTGCACACCGTCAGCTGCAGCAGCTGCAACGCCGCCACACGCACCGCCGTCGCGTCCTTGCCGTGCTGCGCACGACGTACATACCGCGATGTGATCGACACCACACCTGGCAAGCAGCGGCGTACATTGTCGGTGCCAATGGCACGCACAATCGACGCACACGCCTGCAGACTCGCCAGCTGCAGCTGGCGATACCACTGCTGCGAGTGACCCGTGAGGCACTGCAGCAGCTCGTGCAGGAAGAGCGACGCGTGGGGGTGGTAGGCGGTGCTGTGCAGCAACTGCACATGTGCCGCCGCGTGTGCGCCGTGTGCGGCGCGTGTGTGCAGCTGCGTGACGGCGGCAGCCAGCAGAAGCTTGTCCTCGTCACGCGAGGCGAGGGCGGCGGCGGTGGCGGTGGCGCGTGTTGCACTGCGGCTGCCGTCACCTGCGTCGTTGTCGTCGTCATCGTCGCTGTTCGTGTCACCGCTGCTGCTCGTCTGCGTGTGCGTAGGCTGCCTGCCGTCCACATCGACACCGCGGAACACTGCGAGGACGCATTGCTCCAGCGCCGTCACGAGCTCGTCCAGCCGCTCGACGTGCTCGACGTGCTGCGTCATGGCCGCAACAACGGCACACAGCTCACTCGTCGTCATTTTAGCTTCACTCTGTGTGTGTGTGTGTCTGTGCTGTGATGTGTGTGTGTGTGTGTGTGTGTGTATATATGTGTGCTGTGTCAAGTGTTAGCAGTGTGCATGTAATGCCACTGGCAGCATGCACGTCATCACGCCCCTTTGCACGCAGTAGCCTTGTCATCGTCATTGTTGTTGCTGTCGCTATCGTCGATAGGTAAGGCAAGACACACACACACGCGCACACACGTACGTGCACATCGAGCCCGCGTCAGAAGAGGTCGTCATAGTCGTCAACGGCGTANTGTGTGTGTGTGTGTGTGTGTGTGTGTGTGTGTGTGTGTGTGTGTGTGTGTGTGTGTGTGTGTGTGTGTCTGTGCTGTGATGTGTGTGTGTGTGTGTGTCTGTGCTGTGTCAAGTGTTAGCAGTATGCATGTAATAACACTGGCAGCATGCACGTCATCACGCCCCTTTGCACGCAGTAGCCTCGTCATCGTCATTGTTGTTGCTGTCGCTATCGTCGATAGGTGAGGCAAGACACACACACACGTACACACGTACGTACGTGCACATCGAACCGCGTCAGAAGAGGTCGTCATAGTCGTCAACGGCGTAGCCGTAAAACTTGGGCGTCTCGTCATACAGCGCATCGAGGTAGTGCACATAGTGTGCCTCAATGCGACGTCGTGCGTAGCCGAGTTTGGCGGTGAGGAAGCCATTGGCGAGTGTGAACTCGTCAACGAGGGCAAAGCGACGCACATGCGCACGTGGCGGCAGGGCAGCGCACAGGCGACGCAGCTCCGCACGCACGCAGTCGGCCTTCTCACGCTCCGTGACAATCGGCACGCCATCGCGCTGCTGCACGCGGCGCAGATGCGCGGCAATCGCGGCCGTGTTCGGGACAATGAGCGCTGTCAGATACGGCCGGCCGTGGCCGTAGACAAACGCCTGATGAATGAAGCTACCCTGTGTCAGCTCGAGCTCCAGCTCGGTCGGGTCAATGGTCGTCGCACGCGCAGATGACGTGTTACTGCTGCTGCTGCTGCTGCTGCTGCTGCTGTCTTCGCCATCACCGCGGCGCGTGTCACCGTCGTCGAGTGTGACGAGGACGCCCTTGTGACCCTTGATGCTCAGCCAGGTGCCCGTCACACTGCCATAGTCGCCGGTGCGGACAAACGTGCGGCTGCCATACTCAATGAGCGCATGACGCGCCTCACTGGGCGTCATGTGCACATCAAAGTATCCCAACATCGCGTGCGGCGCCTCGACGAGCACCTCGCCCACGTCCCCGGGCGCGACAATCTCGTTGCGCGCGTTGACGACGCGCACGTCAACGCCCGGCAGCGCCTTGAGGCGCTGCGGCACGTCGAGGTCGGTCGCGACGATGCCGCCAGCCTCGAGGCAGCCATAGGTGCCGAGGACAAACACATCGAGGTCGGCCAGCAGCTCGTGCTGCAGCCGCGTCAGCGCACTGCCAATCACAACGACGACGCGCAGCTGCGAGCCGAAGCCGCTCTTGTACTTGCCGAGCAACATGTCCGCCACGAAGCGCGTAACGCGTGGCGGGCGCTGCACCAGCGCACGCCGTCGTGCCAGCTCACCGAGTGCGGCGCGGGCGAGGCTGCCGGTGAAGCGACGACGATGCAGGACGTCGTCGTGTATGTTGGCCACCGCATTCGCAATCGGCCTCGCCGTCGTCACGAGCACGCTCGGGTTGACGAGGGGCAGGTCGGCGTAGCCCTCGAGCAGCTCGGGTGGGATGCAGATGCACGCCCCGCGGCACATGACCAGGTACAACTCCATCGTCAGCGCCCCGGCCACACACCACGAGCACAGCGACATGGTCATGTCCGCCTGTGTCAGCACCGCGCCGGTGCCCTCGAGCAGGGCGCTGAGGTTGGCGACGAGGGTGCGGTGCGACAGCACGACGCCCTTGGGTGGGCCCGTGGTGCCACAGGTAAACGCAATGAGCGCCGTGTCGTCGACGCGCACGTCGCTGCGCACGGCCACCTCGCGCTGCACCGAGGCGGCGAGTGTGATGGCCGCCCCGTAGCTCGCCTCGCTCTCGGCGTCGTCGAAGCACACGACATGCTCGAGCCCGCCGACGGTGCCACACCACCCCCGCACCGTCGCCAGCGTCGTCGTCGACTCGACAAAGAGCACCTTGGCGTGCGTACTGCACACCACCGCCTGCGCCTCCGACGGCGTCACACTCGTCGGCAGCGGCACAAACTGCGCGCCGAGCTGCAGTGTGGCCATGTGGACCACAAACCACTCATAGCGATTTTCGCTCACGACAACGACGCGGGTGCCGCGGTCGACGTGCATGCCGTGCAACAGCACACGCATCGCCGCCACCTCCTTGTCCATCGTCTCGTAGGTCGACCACAGATACCCGAGCCGGCCACGCACCCACATCTTCGCCCCGAGGAAGCGACGACGTGGCCAGGCACGCTGCGCCTGTGACCACACATCGACCAGCGTCGTGTGCGGCTGCAGCTGCACACCGAGGTGGACATCCGTGTCGGACGAGGTGTGCACCGCGGCCATGTCCGACTCGGCGTAGAAGGTGCCGGCGACACTGCTGCCGTGCCGCCATGTCGTCGTCGTTGCTGTTGCCGCGGTTGTTGCTGTTGTTGCTGTTGCTGGTGATGACAACGACGCCGTCCACGTCGACGACCTCACACAAAGGACGTAGGCATAGGCAACACGACGCAACATGACGTGTCTGCACACATGCAACAATGTTAGGCGACGCAAACAAGACACGCACGCGTGTGTGTGTGTAACAATGACAAGCAAAGAGCAACGACATGACATTGCAAGGCTACACACACACACATACGCAAACTGCGCCTCGTTGCATTCGACGTTGTATGCATACACACCTACATACATCATTACACACACACACACATGTGTGCACGTGCACAACAAGTCTGTACATTGCCTACATACATACATACGCCCTCCACACAAACACACTACACACACACACATACACACATAGCTGTGTGCGTGTCTTGCCTGCTTACATGCCAGCGTCCTCGTCCACCTCGTCCTCGCTGTCCGCCTCGGGCACCTCCTCGCCACGGCGAATGAGCTTCTCTACGGCGGCCGTCGGGTCAGCGGCCTCGATGAGGTCGGCACACTCGCGCTGCACACGCGGCGCCGCCGGCGGCGTGTAGCACGCGTCACTGCGCCGCACTCCGTTGCCAAAGTAAACACAGCCCCACCGCCGGCCACCGTCTGTGATGTACGCCACCGCGCCCGGCCACACGAGCGAGCGCACCACCGCCATCGCGTGCGTGGGGGCCGCCTCCGTGCCGACGAGGCGCAGCGTCCACGCGGCGACCTTGCTGCGCGTGACGTCGTCGTCGGCGACGTCGTCGTCGTGCAGCGGCTTGCGCGGGGCATTGTCGCGTGTGGCCGCGCGCGCCGCCTCGCGCTGCTGCTGCTGCCGCTGCTGCTCTTCTTGTGCGCGGGTGGCGGCGTCCTTGACGCCGTCGTCGTCGTCGCCGTCAACGCCGATGCCGTCCTCCTCGTCCTCCTCGTCGTCGTGTGGTGGTGGCGGCGGCTGCGGCACATCGACGACGGCGTACAAGTGATCACCACTGATGGGCACGAGCAGCTCCTTGTCCGCGCCGTCGCCGCCCTCGCCGTCGTCGTCGTCCTCGTCGCGCTCTGCCGCGTCTTCGTTGCCCTCGTCGTCGTCGTCGTCGTCGTCGTGCTCGCGCGCGCGCCCGTCACCGTCATTGTCGGCATCCTCCTCGTCGCGGCCGCTGTCACCGTCGTCGTCGTCGCTGTCGTCGTCGCCGTCCTTCTCACGGCGGCGGCTGTCGTCGTCGTCGTCGTCGTCCTCGCGTGGTGGCCGCACCGGCACGCGCGTCTGCCGCCCCGAGGCGCGTATGCGCCGCTCCGCGTGCACCCACCGCGACAGCTGCTGCGCAAACGCCGTCACATCGACCGGCTCGTCGACCGCAAACGACGGCGACGGCGCCGTCAGCGCACGATAGACGGCCGCCTTGCGTGGCCGCGTGCGGGCCGTGTCGCCGTCGTGTGCGCCCGTGTCGCGCTCGCCGCCATACGTGTTGCCCCTACTCGTCCGCGCACGGTCATCGTCCTGCTCATCATCCTCGTCCTCGTCGTCCTCGTCGTCGTCGTCGTGCTCGACCTCGTCGAGCGCGCCCAGCGGCGCAATCGTTGTCGACGCGGTCAGTCGCGCGAGCTGTGCGCGCAGCAGCACCGCCTCGGGCCACACAAACGACGGACTCGCCACGACGGGTGCGTCCAGATCGCCCGTCAGGTAACGTCGCACCGCACGCGCGGCGACAATCTGCTGCGGTGTGACGTCGGGCAACAACGTCCACGACGCCGCTGGCGAGGATGTGACCCAGAACGAGAGACGATTGCAGCCCACATAGGCGGGCTCGGGCGGGACGGGCGGGCGCACGCCGTGGCGCAGACGCAGCCCCGCTCGCGCCCCTGACGTCGCCGTCGTCGGCGCCTCGGCGTACACCTTCTCGCCCTCGGCGACGTAGCGGCGCGTCGCGATGACGTAGTAGTCACCACGCAGGCCGAATATCTTGCCCACGAAGCGCACATCCTGCAGGCCCTTCTCCATCGCCAGTCGCGTGACGGCGCGATCGAGCAGGAAGGCGTCGTCCTCGCGCAGGCCAACACCGGCGGCGATCCAGTAGGGGTTCTGCTCGCTGATAGACGGGTACGCGGGCGCCGCGGGCGGTGTCATCGTCGTGGTCGTGATGGTCGTGTACGGGTTGGGCTGCTCAATGGTTGTGTGCACCTGTGGCGCAGGACGATCGAGCAGGCTGCGGTTGCGCAAGAGTGTGGCGAGGACGTCAGGGGCCACGGCGGCGGCCTCGGCGCACGACGGCGACGACGTGCTCGCGCCGCTGACGAACATGTGTGTGCGCAGCTGTCGCAGCACCTCGTCAAAGGCATCGACGTGCTGCACGAGCGCGTCACGGCTCGTGGCGCCGCTGCCGCTGTGGTTGTCGTCCGTCTCGTCAAGCACCTGCTCCATGAGTCGTGTGAGCTGATCATACACGCTCACTCCGTCCTTGTCTGCCTTCATCAGGTACGCCTTGGCACGCGCCAGCTGCGCTTGCGCGTCATCGCTGTGCTCACCCGCGTACATTCGCGTCTGTCTGTGTGTGTGTGTGTCACACTAGCACAAGCAGCAACGACAAGGTGAGTAGCAAAGCTAGCAATAGTCACGGATGCACACACACACAAGCACACATGCACATCGAAGAGCAGATTACACAAAACGCACACACACACAGACGCACAGACACATATATGCACCTATGTACACGATGGCCACTTGCTGAGGAGACGGTCAGGATGAGAAGGCGATACGGCCGCGTAGGTTAGCGCGCACACATATATACAAGCATGCACGACGACAATGTACACACGCACACACGCACACTACACCGACGTGTGCAGCACGCACGCACGCACAGTATACACACACATACACACACACACACACACGTACATCTGTGCTCTAGTCCTTCTCGTCGCAGTTGCTGCCGTCCTTGTGCCCTCCATGTTGTCACTATCGTTTGCGATATATAGAATGTGTGCACACACGCACACACACACACACACACACACACACACACACGTTAACATGCACACACACATATACACTTGCATGCATGCATATATACATACACTTGTACATGTGCACCGCTAGTAGCCACCAATGCTCTTTTGTATGCGTGCAGCATACTTCTCGATCGTCGCGTCACTGCGCGCGACCGGGTCGAGCAAGAGCTGCTGCATGACGGGCTTCAGGCCATGTGCCAACAGACTGCTGTACAGCGACTCATACATGCAAAACGAGTTGATCGTAATCACGGCCACCTTCTTCAGCGCCAGCGTATCAGTGCGCAGCACGCGCAGCAGCGCCTCCGGGGCGTGGTACTCGAGCAGCTTGTCCGCGAGACGGCCATCGTTGCGTACAAAGTTGCAAAGCGCACCCGCCGCATTCTGCCGTGTCTTATCATCGGCACTCTCGAGCAGCTTGACCATGGCAGGAATGGCGGGCTTGAGCTCATCGTAGAGGCAGTCATTGTGAAAGGCGGCGTTGCCGACCGCAAACGCCGCCGCCTTTTGCGTCGTCAGCTCCTTGTCATTGCAGCACGCCACGAGGCCGCTGACAATGTCGTGCGCGGCGAGCTGCTCGTAGAAGAACGCCGAGTGCTTGCACAGGTTGCCAATGAGCGTGCACGTCTTGCCACGCACATCCTTGTCCGTGTAGCGGAGCAGCGAGGCGAGGGTGGTGTACAGGTCGGCCTCGTGGATGCGCGCATAGTACTCCTTCGAGGTGCGAGCCATCTGCGACAAGATGCTGAGGGCGTCAGCGATGAGGCTCGTGTTTGCCTTGTGCGGCTCGAGCGCGCTGGCGATGCGGCGTGCGTCGAGGCCGCCGCAGTCGCAGAACTGTCGCACAAAGTACATGGAGCTGTTCGTCAGCCGCACCATGACGGCAAACAGCGTGCCCCAGAACGCCATCTCGGTGTAATCGAGCGCGTGCACCAGGCGCTGCATGAGGGCCTCGCGGTGCAATGTCTGCTGGGCGTCGTGCAGCCGCGCCGCCCTCTCCGCCTCGGCCGCGGCGCTGCTGTTGCTGTTGCCGCCCATGGCCGCGACACCAGTGGTAGCAGTAGCAGTAGTCGCATTGTTGTTGTGGTGACTGTTGCTGCTGTTGCTGATGCTGCTACCATCACCACCACCGCCGCCGCTGCTGCTCTTCGACTCGAGCACCTTCAGTGCCTCGGTGAGGAACTGCGCAACGGCGGCGACATGGCCGCTAACACCACCGCTGCCGCCCCCACGCGCCTCAGGCCAGTAGTACAGCTGCTGCAAGTAGTCCGTGTCAAGATGGCGACAGAGCAGTGCGAGCAGCGAGAGCGCGTCCTCGCCGCGGCGGTGTGTTGTCGCCGTCAGCAGATGCACCGCCTGTCGTGCGTGCTGCAACACGTACACGTGAAGCAGTCGCAACGCCGTCTGCACAGCACTCGGCGACAACTCGAGCGGGCCACCATTCTCGCTGATGAGCTGCACCACAAAGTCGAAGAGCGGCGTCACGCGGCGGCGACGTGACCGACGGCCGCTGCCGACACATCCACCACCACCACTGCCACTGCTACTGCTGCCGCCGGTCATCGTAGCACCAGCAACAACACTGCCATAGCCAATGCCCTGCTCGAGCAGTGGCGCCCACGATGCATGGACGACGAGCTGGTAGAGCAAGTGCACGACACCGTCGAGCAGGCCATGCTCCGCGTAGCCGTAGCTGCTGCCGAGTGCGCGCGGCAGCACAGGCCGCTCGCGCTGCCGCGCCACCGCCGTCGCGAGCGCATACACACCCGCCAGCACCGCCGCACCGTCACGCGACACGTCTGTGAGCACCGACGCATCGGCCACCTCGCGATGCAGCGAGGCGAGCACAAGCACCGCCGCCGCGACGTGGTTGATCGTCGCGATCGTGTCAACTGCCGCCGTCGCGGCAGCCGCGTGACGCGGCCTTGTGTCCGTGTTGCGGTCATGACCGCTGTTGTCGTCGTGGTCGTGGTGGTGGTTTGTGTCCACGTCACTGTCATCCGTGTCCTCCTCCTCCTCGTTGTCAACATTGTTGTTGTTCTTGTCAACATCATCATCGTCGTCGTCGTCAGCTTGCTGTAGCGCAGTAGCACCATAGTCACATACAACGACGAGGCATGACGCACCCACCACACGTCGCAGCGTCGCCGCCTCCAGGTGCTGCGGTGCGGCGAGCTTGATGTGCGGTATGAGGAGCGCTACAGCGTACAGCGCAAAGGCGCAGCGCTGCCGACTGGCGGTCGTGGCAGTCACATGCGCCGTGCCGTCGCCACATGCGGTGACGGCGGCGGCGGTGGTGGTGGCCGCGGTGGCACCGCCGAGCGAGGGCGGTGTGGTGGTGGGAAAGCTCATCGACGACGACGATAGTGGCAGCAGCGGCGACTGCTGCAGCGGCGTCACAGCACCCGTCGCCGTTGTTGTTCTTGGCACGACTGCTGCTGCTGCCGCCGTCCGTGTCGTCGTCGCCGTCGTCGACAACACTGATGCTGATGTGTTCGTGTCATCGTGCGTGCGCAGCCGCGTCGCGTCAAGCAGCACCAACCACAATGCCGGAAAGTCTGGCAGTTGTGTCAACATTGCGCCAAACTCGCTCTGCCAGCGCACACACTGATAGAGCAGGCGCAGACACAAGTCGCGACAGCCGTGCGTGTTGGCAATCGCCTCGGCGACAATGCAGTCGAGGGCGTGGTGTGGCGTGCGCATGAGGTCAAGTGCGATTTGCTGACGCAGCAACACATCGAGCGGGCCAGCGTCGTAGCGTGCCTGTAAGACAGCCACCGCATTCGCGGTCGGGTACTTGGCCGGAAACGGCAACACCGCACCATACTCCGGGTACGCAAGCAGGCACAACAGCTGCAGAGCAAGGCGCAACACTTCACTTGTCGACGCTGCCGCTGCTGTTGTTGTCGTTGGTATTGTGCGGCTCACACACGTCAACACGGCCGCGCACAAGTCAGCGTGCAGGACGCTCTCAAGCTTGGTGTATGCAGCAAGGTTGTGCCCCGCACGCGACACCGTCTCCGTCATCTTATCGAGCAGGCGACGCAAACAACTGCACTGCTGTACAGCATCACCGTGCGTCAACGTGTGTGCGGCGGCCGCGGCGACGTGGTCGTCGTGTGTGTGCGTTAGTGTAGACACCGCGGCAGCCGACCCTCCTGCGGCAGCCGTTGCTGCTGCTGTGCCGCTTGCAGCTGCGCTGCGCGCATGTAAACTGCCAAGCCGTCCGCGGGCAGTCGCTCCAGCGTGTATGCCCATGCTCGAGCTGCTGCTACCACTCGCACCGCCGCTCCCCGTCGCCGTGGTCATGCCGCGCTGCGCAAAGCACTCGAGCTGCCGCATGCGCTGCTTCATGCGAACATTGTACTGCCGCACCGACGCCAGCCACCGCGCATCGTCGTCGCTCGCTACTACAAACGGGTGACTGAGTAGCTCGGGCCAGTTGAGGCGCGCCGTGTACGACTTGGTGAGCAGTCCGCTCAGAAAGCTCTTGAACGCTGGCGAGATGGGCTCGTCGAACTTGACCGGGTCGTTGATGATCTGGTGGATGAGCGAGTAGAGATTGTTGGTGTAGAAGGGTGGCCGGCCATAGTAGAGCTCATACAAGATGCAACCCAGTGACCACAAGTCGGCCGTGTTGTTGTACGGTTGCTCTTGCACGAGCTCGGGTGCCATGTACAGCGGTGTGCCCTTGATGCTCGTCAGCACCATCGTGTCGCAGCTCATCGCGCGTGCAAAGCCAAAGTCAGCGAGCTTGACGACGCCATTGTGCCCAATCAGTATGTTCTGTGGCTTCATGTCACGGTGTATGATGCGATTCGAGTGCAAGTAGTGCAGCGCCTCGATGAGCTGCTTGGCGATGCGCTGCACGACGTCCTCGGGCAGATGCTTGTCGTCTTCGAGTATCTCGTACAGCTCGCCTTGCGCGTACTCCATGACGACGACAAACTCGCCACTCGTCTCGAACGCGTCAAAGAGCGTCACAATGTGACCATGGTTTAGCTTTGTCAAGATGTCAATCTCACGGCGCAAGCTGCGCAACTCCTTCTCATTCTTGCCGCTCTTCGGTATGAACTTCATCGCGACAACATGACCGCTGCCCTTGATGCGTGCCTTGTACACCTTGCCAAACGAGCCCTTGCCAATCAGCTCGACGCAGGTGTAGTTGTCCATGAGGACGCACGCGCAAAACGCACTCGCAGACTTGCGCGACAAGCACACATAAGCACACATACAAGTGCAAGCAACAAGGCATGATGCAATGCATACACACACAGGCCATAGGCACATCACATCCGTGCTCTCTCTCTGTGTGTGTGTGCGTGTGCTCATTTGTGTAGACGGCACCGTAGTGCGGCATGACGTCCATGTCGAGTGTGCGTTACTTCTCCACTGCCATTTGACCGTGCTATTGGCACACCCTCTCCTTGCTCCCATTTACTGCATCTCGCTCACTTTCCTCACATACACACACACACGACGACGACAACAACAACTTACACATTGACGCACCCCTCTGCATGGGCGCCCTTGCTGGCTTTTTCCGTTGTTTGTTGCATGGACAAGGTGCACGACCAGCACGCATCGCACCGCCTGGCCCGCTTTGCAGCGTGCGCGCGCACACGTGCCGCGTGACCACGTCCCTTGTGCACCTTGCCGCACCCACGCGTCACACACCATTGACGTTATATACACTCACTGCTCGCTCTATTATCCACTCGTGCACACACACGTGCTGCTGTCACGTCGTACTTCATGCTACTATGCTATTCGTCCTCATCCTCGTCCTCCTTGGCGTCGCCCTGGCGACTCTCCCGCGCGCGCTCCTGTTCTGCGTAGATGGCATCAAACTCAGCCGACTTGGTCACGGTGATCTCGATCTTGTCCACATAGCTCGACCGCGACCCCTCCACATCGCCGCGCGACGTGCGAATCTTCTTCACCACAACCAGATTCTTGTTCTTCAGCATCTCCGCGACAGACACCGCGTCTGTGATGGCCGAGCCAAGACCGGAGATGATCACCTCGGGTATGCCCTCGTGCAGGCGGTGCTTGGCAAAGTCAACGTACAGGAACTTGCGCTTGCGCGTGCTCACGCGGACGTTGACCGGCTCATCACGCGAGAACTGACCCGCCGGTGTCGCCTCCGTGGCAGACATGATCACAAGGTGAGCACGAGAGAGAGCACAACAAAACGCACAGTGCGAACAGCACAGAAAGTGTGAATGTGGTGTAGTGTGTATGCTAGTAAAGCTTGCAGAGGCAGCCTATACGACGTGTAATGCAAGTACACAACAAGCACGTGCGTCAAACACAAAAGCATACGCACAGACAAACAGATCGACAACGTGCGAGGTGCGCGCAAAGTGCGTATGCATGCTTGCACCGACAAAGCCCTGAGGCATAATGTGGTCACTGTTCCGCTTACATGCAAACTACTGCAACGCTACGACAGCGTACTACACGCCACGCCGCCACTTCCCTTCGCGTCGCCTCAGCGTGCGCGCTAGTGTATGTGCGTACAATTGCGGTTGCGTGCGGGAGGAATGACACTAAGTATGCTTGCGTGCAAAGGCCAGCGTTCTTTGCAAGGGTAATGTGATTGTGTGCTCACACGAGCCAGCGCAGTGAGAGCGCGTGCCGGTCGACATACAGAACTCTCACACATCCCCCGCTCACTGCTCGCCGTCATGCGTGCTGCTGCTGGCGCGCCAGGGTCTTTGTCACACTCATTGGCACACGCGTGTGTGACATATGTCATCTACAGTGTATGTGTGTGTGCGTGTGTGTGTGGTGGCGTTGTTGCGCGTTGATGATCTTGTTCGCGCGCCTTTGTCGTCACATCGCATATGCACTGCACACACGCTGCGCACCTCTGCACATGAGCGATACTTATGTTACGACTCGACCACTACACTTACGCAGCTGCGACACCGTGGCAGTCCTTGACCACAACATGCTCCTTCGCGTTGCAAATGCCATTGCAAGCAAGTGCATCCGCGACTGCGCACCAACGCCGTGGCATGCTGAAGCTTGCGCGCGTATGCGCCAAGCGTCGCTATGCGACTCCGTACGACATGCCGACGTGTGGCGCATGTGTGTGTGTGCGCAGATGTGCGTATGACGAAGCACATGCACATGCGGGGCGCGTGAGGAGCGCAAGCGAGCAGGTCATCACAGCACGGCACACACACATGTCGTGCGCCCGCTGGAGCACATGCAACGCACGCGCCGAGCGCTGAATTTCGCGTTTAACAGCGCTTGCGCCGCAATACGCCGGACACATCGCAGCATCGCTCTCAGTTGCCTACACACGACGCGCCCTCTGCTCTGCGATATATAGCAGTGTCGCCTGTGATGTCGGCTGCGCAGCCACAATGTTGTTCGTGACAATATGGTGCGAAGGACATGCGCACACACTCGCAGCCCGTGCGTGACACGAAAGCTAGTGACGCTCACGCGAGCATGGGCGTGCGGCAGTGACGTTGACAGATGAGTGGACGTTGGTGTCGCTGCTGCCACGCCGTCGCAGCATCATTATCATGACGCAGCGTGTGTGCGCGACACGGGCGTGCGCCGTGCGTGCAAGTGCAGTGCGCATGCGGCAGGTGGCGTGCGCGTGTGACGGGCGCCGCTGATGTGGTGACGACACGTGGACGCGCATCGTGTAGTGCATGTGCTAGTGCAGGCGGCGCAGAGTGGCGGTGCGTCGTCGTGGTGCGCCTGCAAGTCACCGCAGCCACTGCTCATCATCGCCGACAGTGTCACGTCGCGACACCTGCCATGCGCGCGCGTGTGTGCACGTGCTGCACTTCATAGGCGTACACATTGCATACGTCTGTGTGCATCTGTGTGTGTGTGCCGCGCACATGCACAGCCTACACACATCCATCGCTCTATGCGGAGTGTGTGTGTATGTGTGTGTGTGTGCTGTCTGCGCGTCATGGTGTTGCACATGACTGTGGGCGTGTTGTTATGATGCCTTGCTTGTGCGTGCGTGTGTGTGTGTGTGCATAGGCGTCGTCGTCGTCGTGACTAAGCGGAGTTGTTGCGCTGTGCGAGTGCGTGTGTGCGAGCATGGCCGATGCTGAGC